>JANSTW010046780.1:0-13298 GCA_027564275.1 Diadocidia ferruginosa
CAAAACCAAAACAATAACCGAAAACGTACCAAACTCCTGAAACCACAAACCCTCTCATGATAATCCTCACATTCGCCCTCTTTAAATGTTTATATATCGTTCACTCTTAAGTCGTGACGTCAGAAACGAACCAAACCCCAAATGCAATCTCAGAGTATGGGACCACTAATAACTATTGCTTACTAAAAATTTGCCAAATCCGACCACTGGTAAAAAAATTTCTCTATATGTTCATATTTTTCGGCCATTTTTAGAAAAAAAAAATGGTATGGGGGCTCCCCTTCGTAATTGACCTAGAGACTCCAACTGCAATCCCAGACTATGGAACCAATAATAAGACATCCTCACTAAAAATTGGCCAAATCCCTCGACGGGTGTAAAATTTTCTTGTGTCTGATATTTTGCTGACGGACGGACCGACACTTTCTATTTTCTAGTTTTTCTGAATCAGTGCATCATAAAACGTAAAAAAAATCTTGGCAATTTGGACATTTTGACCTAAATTAAGGCTTGTTCTATTTTCATTTTTTCTAATGAATAGTTAAAGCAAAAAATCAAACCAACTCCGTTTTCAAATATGTTTCCGTCCCTGAAAAAAAAAACAGTTTTTTTTAATATAAAAACATTTTTAAAATATTTTGGCTAAAGTGTAGAATTTCCTCTCCTCTTGGATCCTTCCCAAACTTTGTAGGGAGGTATAGGGGAGCCTCCACTGAACAACTTTTTTTCTTGGAGTTTGCGGCGCTCGGACTCCTTTCGGAGGGGAAGGGGTTTAAAGTTTGTGTGCGAAATTTGAATTTTTAAATTGGTAAAAAAAAAATTATAAAATTTATTTCCTATACATAATCCAAACTTTAAACTCCTTCGCCTCTGAAAGCGGTCCGAGCGCCGCAAACTTCCCGTACAAACATTGTTTAGAGAAGACTCCCCATCCTAGAAAGTTTGGGGAGGATCCAAGGGAGGTGTAAATCTGGAAATTCTACATATTTGCCAATATTATAAAATTTTTCATGCTTTTACAAACTATTTTATCAAATAAAAATTGAATTTTTATACATTTTCCGTTGCAATTCTGTTTTTTTAGAAAGGAACATGAAAAGAAATATGTTAAAAAACGTGTAGTGTAAAATGGGTATTAGCTACAACAAAAAATATTAGCAAATAACAACAAAATTATACCAAAAATTATAATTAAATTAAATATTTTATTATATAAAGCGAAATAACAAAAATGTCGTAAATTTTTCCCTGACATGACATTCCTGTAATTCAGCTGCGATTACTATAATACATACAATACTCAAGAATTGGGCGAGTGGCGTCTACAAATTTAATTAGTTTACATTCCATATTATCTACTATTACATTTAAAATGTATCATCATCATCATCGTTGCCTTTACTCCAAAGCGAGGGAGCATAGGGACCATTTTTACACTTTTGTCTATCTGATACCATGGTTTTCATTGACGACTATATCTTTCATTATATCAAAGGTGGAGTGTTGTCAGCAACTCGCACTAGTCATATTTTTTGGTGATCAGTGGGGCGGATTTTTACACTATATGAGGAACTCTAACAGTTGGTATCATATAGGCGGACAACGGCTTTAGGTGACTTCCGGGCCACTGCAAACGCTTTTTAATAAACACCTGCGAATGCAAGGTGATAACCCAGATGTGAAATTTTTTTGGCCCTACCGAGCCTCGGTCCCACAACCTCTTGATTATAGAGCCGTAACTTTACCCACTGCTCCATACTGGTTATATATAAAATGTATGGACAATTATTATTGTACAAACTAAATAAGCTAAAGTGGTTAAAATAATATTAATTAAAACACTTTATTGCGTTTTGCGTATAAAGAGATTAAATATTTTAGCATTTCAGTTGTAGTAATTGCCTGAATATTGTAAACGCCAAAATATTTTTTTGAGAAAAATAATTTAGAGTAGTTTCCAAACCAAGAAAAGTTTCGAACGTCAAATCGTAATCATCAAGTTTCGTACAAAAATGCGTCAATTTAAAAAATTTCAGACGCCATATTTGATCCGCCATTTTAATTATTTTTTTATTTTTAAAAGTTGACGTCAAAATCGTAATCAGCAACTTCTCGTACTGTTTTGTACACTTATACTAAATTTTAATAAGACGCTATATTTTATCCGCCATATTGATTTTTTACATAGATATGTCAAAATCGTAATCAGCAATTTTGAGAACCTTGTATATTAAGTTATAGATACAATAAATTTCGAAGTTTGGCCAAAAATGAGTACCTCTCAGCCCACTGTACAGTGTACATAGGTACAAAAATGGGTGGGTGATAACAAACATTTTTATTACCCTTTGTCCCTTTCTACAAGCTAACAAAGAGATCAACGATCATTCGTCTCTAAATAATATGAAGTTTGAAAAGAACATTTTCATATTATAAGTTACATATTATATTTAACATATGTATATAGGTTAAGCTCAATTTACACTACACCTTTTTTAACATATGTCTCCTTATGTGCCTGTCTAAAAAACAGACTTGTTACAATAAATTTTACAAAAATCCATTTTCATTTGATAAAATAAATTCTGAAAGCACTAAATAATGGATATTTTAAAATTTGTGCCCCGCAGACTGTTTTTTAGACACAAACCTAAGGAGCCGTATGTTAAAAAATGTGTAGTGTAAATTGAGTTTAAGAATGTACGAAACTTTTTTTGTATTTCTGTTTTTTTTGGATCCTAAAATAAATATTTTTATTTTTCATTTGTCTTTTTTGCAAAATTCTTGCATATTTTGGTTTATTTCTGTATATAATATTATGTAGGCGTCATATTAGCGGCTCAGCACAGCATCAGTTCAGCTCACCAGCTCCACCACCACAATAAACATTTTATTCAGATATAAACTTATGTGAAGAAAAAAATTTGTTATTTGTAACGCACATTTTTCTCTTTCGCGAAATTATTTATTTACACGATTCAGGAATGTAGATGTTTATAAATTATCTTTATGCCCAACTATACATTAAACGTATGTATATAACCCGTGTTTTTCACCACATTATATACGCTTTTCCTATATATGTTTACATATACATTTTCATTTATTATTTTCGCAGTATGTGATTTATACAAAATATAAGAAAATGTTAATGACGTTAATATAAAGACGCATTAATTGACGTCGTTCTTTATTTTGTATAAAATTTTCGAATAAAAAGTTTTATATTTTTACGCAAAAACACGCACCTGAAAATTACAATGGCATAATATGTTGTGTGGCCTAGCCTTTACCGAAAATGGATGAGATAATTAAATTGTTTTGCAAAATGAAAATTACTTTATTATATTTTTAATTTTTTATGTTTATATTGAAATTTATTAGGTGGGTATGTACATATGTGTATTATTAGTATTTCATGAGTCATGACCCAAAGAACCTGAGGACAATTTTTTTGACAGAAGATTTTTCTAAAATCAATAAATTACGAATGAGTAAGAAGTTTGTTTTTAACTTCTTACTCACTAGTTAAGACAATCTATAAAATTAAATAAATTCAGTATAGAACAGTAGCACAACAAACCACATTACCTCAAATATTATATGAACAAAATTGTTGGTGTATTGTTACATTTAAAAAAAAAAATTATCAATTTGTTTTACACACCTTTTTACAATTGGGAATTTTTTTAATTGTATTTCCTTATTTTTAGTTTTTGCAATTCTGTACAACACACTTCGTATTGTAAAATGAAAAAAATACACCAAAAATGTTATTTTGTGAGGTTAGAAATTTGAAATCAGCTGCTACTGCCGTATGTACGGCGGACCACATGATTTTTTCCTTTCTTCCTAAAAAATCAATAAGAACCATCATGGTTTCGGATTAGTTGTTTTCGGAACATGCCGTGGCATCGAAAAGCCCTTGCACCGAAAGCCCTGGCATCGAAAGGCCCTAGAAAAGACTTAAAGAGTAAATAACACCCCCAGTTACTTCATATGTTAAGACATTAAAATTATTTGAATTTTTCTTTGACTGAAATTTTCTTATAAAAAACATTCGCTAAGTAGAAATACGGTTAATTTACTTGGAAAAATTATTTTGCATTTTTTTATTTGCGAGGTTTACCATATTGTTTAAAAATTTTCACATTTTCCCCGTCAATTTATACATTTGTTCTGAGTCACCGCACATATAGACGTATAACACATTATACATATACGAAGAGGATGATAATTGCTGTTTTTAATGTTGTGTAACGTCCTGTCAGATGTTTTTGCTTGTTTTTTTTATCTCAAAATATTTGTTTTTACAATGTGTTAATTTTGGTTAAGACTATTATTATTATTAGTTAGTGTATTATATTGGTTCATTTATATCGTTTCATTTTTTGAACGTAGAAAAAAAATCTTATGATAATTAATAATATTTTTGAAAAATAAAGATTTTCATTCAGACTCAGTACCTATACAGTAAGAAAACAAATTGTTAGCGGATGGAAGAATAATAATAATAAGAGGTGTAGGTATGAGAATGTGGATCATTTTTTTTTGTATTGTGTGTCAACAGCCTACGAAGTTTTTCTATATTGCGTAAATTATTATGTTTGAAAATCATATTTTCATAATATGTTTGATTTATTGTTTTCAATAAAAAATTTCAAAAACTAAAAATAAATTATATAGGGCAAATGGCAATATACTCGTATCTTAAAGTATAGACTCATGCGTCTATATTATGCGGAAGTCTATATTAAATGTAAAATATTTAACTTTTTTTTAATGGCAAAGGCATTTCAATGTGATTTTTATATTGTTTTTGATTTATATATAAATTAAAGTAAATTTTACTATTAGGAATGATTAATGTTATCAATTAATATTGAAATTTTTCATAAATTATTTTCTAGTTTTTTTTCGGTATGTTTAATAATTTAATGTATTAAAACATTTTCATAAATATTAATTACATTTAATTTGAAATTTTAAAATATTAGTTTAAAATTGAAAAATAAAATAAAAATTGGAGTGCAGTTTTTAAAACATTTTTAATTTTAAATATGCAATAGTAAATGTTGATGGGGAGTTGCGAATTACAAAAAAAAATCATAAAAGAAGAGACAAAAAGAAGAGCCGCTGATCAATGTTTGTTCTTATACCTTGACAGGCTGGTTTCCTTTCGGATGGAGAGATTTTTCAAAATGTAAATGTACTTGTGACATTACAAAATGAAAAAAATTATAGGGATCGACTAAGAAATTCATACTTTTAACCCCTGACATACCTAAATTAGCTTGTTTCTTATTTAAAATTTTACAGACTTTAATTTTTTTTTTAATATAAAAAATGTTCGAGTGACCTTTTAGTCGATTTCCATAACTTTTTACACTCTCTCTCTCTCTCTTCTGTACATTTTTTTAAATTTTAAACCATGTCCGGAAGCCGAAAACTTTTTAAAACAAATGTTGTGCAGCAGTTCCTCCCCTACTCCTTATAAAAAATTAAAGGAAATTTGAAGGAAATATCATTTTTTAGGACATTGTATTGAATAATTATGAATTTTAACCATTTCTCGTGCAAATGGAAGTCGTCAAACAAACTATTTGATAGGGGTACCTCAAATACCTTTTGCAGATCAAAATTCTTGTAACACGTCAATGTGAGTGTGTGAATATGAGTAGCATTACAGATCAACACTCTTTGTAATACTTGCAATATATTGGAGATGGCTCCCAATATATTAAAGTGACTCGATTAATAGATACTACAGTAAATATTGTAAATTAGAAATTGAATTTTGATCCGCTTTTATTTACAAATGTTTCCTTTTTTGCCGTTTTTACGACATGAAGTTTGGAGATTTTTATATTAAAATGAACTCAATAGGGCTGTAAACCCATATTTTTCTAATGATGATACATTGTTGTACATTACTCACAGATAAACGGACCAAGAATTTATATTTTTAAAATTTTAAATTAGTACCTACCCCAAAATCAGTTCTAAAAAACAACATTACGTTGGTCACTATATGACAATTTGGTTTTATTACCATGTAGTAGAGTAGAACGATCCTATTCCCACCCACCAGGCATAAAATGGACGGCGGGGAAATTTTTTTTAAAGAAAGACTTTACTTCTCTTTGGGTTCCTTAACATATAAAATAGGAAAAAGACAAATATTGGACAACCTTATTACCGATATACGCAACACAAGATTTCATAAATGTATGTTACAATGTTACATGTAGAGGGTAATTCCCGGGAAATTGCTTAATTTTCGATTTCTCGTTTCCCGGGACAAAGCACAAATTTTGCCCGGGAAATTGTAACAGAAATTTTATGAGCGTAATTTAGCTCGATTTTAATTCAAATACTATTTGTAATGGAATCTAGATGTCGGATAACAGATGAATTGTTAAAACATATATTTTTAAGGTTTTAGTTTGACAGTACGTTCATTTCCCGCGCATTTCTGTTTATGATTTATTGGTTTGTATTGTATTTCATTTCATACTTTATTTTTCCATATAAAAACACAAAGTGTCTAAAATTTATAATATGGTTATGTACATTAAATGTTAGCTTCGAAAAAATTAAATTTAACTTTAAATAAAAATTTAAAAATTTAAATAAAAATAAAAATAAATTAAATAATATAAAGATAAAAAAGGATAAAAAATAATATTAATAATAATAATAAAGTTTAAAAATTTAATTGAATTAATAATAAATAAAAAGAAAAAGAAAATGCTAGCAAATAATATAATAATTTTAAATGAGAAAAAAAAAATATAAATATTAATAACTAAATAAGAGATTAAAGTCATAACGTTCATTCCAACAACAGCAAAAATAACAGCAGGAAAAACGGGCACTGGCTGGAAAAGTTTGAATCAATATTTCAATAAAACCTAAAACAAAAATTTTTAAAGAAGAAATAAATAATAATTAATTAAGATTTAAGATATTTTAAAAGTGCTAATTTAAATTCATTTATTTGTGATATTCTTTTTATTGAAATGGGTAAATTATTCCACATTCTTGACGCATACATAAAATATGAATTACTCATCAATGTTGTACAATGTCTTGGTATAATTATAGATTTAGATCGTAAGGAATTGGAAAACTTTAGTTGAGAATATAAATAAAATGGTTGTTTCTTTTTCATTAAATTAAACAAAAAGACATACTGGCGAAGTTCTAAATAATTTGTTAAGCTGCAACCTAATATAGCTTCGGAATACTGAGAAACACTATCATATCGACTAAGGTGAAAGACATACCGGGTACAAGCATTGAATGCAACTTGCAATTTTCTTAAATTTTCATAATTAAGACTCGAATAATAAACTTCATTGGCATATAAAAAATGAGGCAGCAATAACGACTTGACCAGCATAATTCGAGTTTTATGGGGTGTTAAACTAGATAGTTTCCACAATCTTCGCAAACCGGAATACACAGTACCACAAATCAAATTAATGTGATCAGTAAATTGTAAATTACTATCAATAGTTATTCCCAAATGTTTAATTTTAACAGAAACTGGTATAATTTGGCCATTAATAGTAATACTAGGTAAATGAGAAAAATCAGTTTTGCGTCTATTAATAATTAAAGCTTGTGATTTGGTTGGATTTATTGACAAGTTGTTAAGTGTTGCCCAATTGTTTATGCATTCGAGGTCAGCATTAATTTTAGTAATGCACAAAGAGATATCATTTAATGGAGCTGAAATTTTAAGGACACAATCATCTGCATACAGATCGATCTCTGAAAATTGTGTGCACATCGGTAGACTGTTAATGAAAATGCTAAATAAAAGCGGGCCCAAAACAGATCCTTGTGGGACACCTGACGAGACTGATAATGGCACAGATTGAGATTCATTAGCAATAGTGATTTGATATCGGCTTGTTAAATATGATTTCAGCAATTTGACGGCACTATCTGAAAAATTAAATAGGAACTTTAGCTTTTCACATAATAAATAGTGATCAACTCGGTCAAACGCTTTGGCGAAATCCAGAAAAAGTAAAAGGCTAACATATTGTTTATCTAAGTCACTATGAATACTTTGAGTTAATTTTAGTAATGCAGTTGTTGTGCTATGGTGTTTGCGAAAGCCAGACTGATTATCATTTAGTAATTTATTTGCATTTACATAATCCAAAATTTGCGAATGTGTAATTACTTCCCAAATTTTAGATAAGCATGGCAAAATACTGATCGGCCGAAAATCGGATACTATTGAAGGAGACGATATTTTGCCAATCGGTATGATTTTAGATATCTTCCACATATCAGGAAAAACGGAAAAAGTAAATGAGGAATTTATTATATATGTAATATGTGGCAAAATAACTGGCAAAATTAATTTAATAAATTTAAGATTGATGTTGTCTAAACCCATTGCATTCGATTTTATGGATAGTAATGCTTTATATACTTCATGTTTAGTAACGTTGACAAAACTAAATTCATTTATTGCAGAGTGTAAATTGTTTAAAACACTATTAGATACTGGAACATTACTTGTCACTGGTAATTGAGTAGATGAAAAAAATGAGTTTAAATGGTTTGGGGATAAGTTTACTTTAGTATTGGGCTTACTCAAAAATCCAGCATACGACAAGTTCTTCCATAACATTTTTGAAGGCATTTTAAAACTAATTTTTTTCTGAAAATAATCTGATTTTGTCTTTTTAATGGTTGAACGCGCAATATTTCTTAGTTTGCAATAATTGTTTCTATTTACACTTGTTTTATCGGTTTTCCATTTATTATACGCAATATCTCGACTAAAAATTGCACGTTCCACATTAATATCGAACCATGGAGGAGAGGATAACTTGGGGCGCATAGTTTTAAATGGCACATGTTTATCATATAACGAAATTACAAGATTATTAAAATGCTCAAGTTGAGAATTAATGGACGGGCTTAAATAAATATCATCCCAAGGAAGATTGCAAGCATCATTAATCAAAAGATCAAAATTTATTGCTTTAAAATCACGATACTTAAATGGTTTTTCGTCTTTGTTATGGGTTGGAACTTCATAGGACAATATTAATAAATCGTGATCAGATAATGAGTCAGATACGGAAATTTGATTAAAAAAATTTACTTTAGCTAGATCATTTACAATAAAGAGATCTAGCAGAGAACCGGCTCTTGTCGGCAGAAATCCAACATTAAAAAGCATACTTGAGTTTAAAAAAACTTTTTAACTTACTTTTATTGTAACTTTGCGCAAGTAAATTAGTATTACAATCACCTGTGATTATAATATTGTCATAAAGAGCAATAAAACTCTCAAAAGAATCACAAAAACTTTTTAAATTTGATCGTGGGGGCTTATATACAACTCCAACCAAACCTTTGAAGAACTGTGTTGATACCTCTGTGCACAGATATTCAACGGATGAATTTGTGCATGATTTTAGTAATACCTTACAAGATAAATGATTTTTTATGTATATCATAATGCCACCACCTCTTTTTTGTCCCGGTCTATCATGTCTAATTAAATTATAATTTGGAATTTCAACCGTTGCATCATATATATGAGGTTTCAGCCAACTTTCTGTTATACATAAGATGTCAACAGTTGTACCCGATAATATTTGTTTCACCTCATCAATTTTGTTAAAAATGCTTCTAGAGTTCATGTGAATTATATTTAATGCATTATCACTCGCACGTAACATTGATTTTAAAAGTACATTCGGAATACATACAATATTTATAGATTGCCCAATACCAATATCAGAGTCACCAGCCATCATTCCACTGTTTAAATATATATGAACGCAATGACAAAATCTCAAACCTAAAAATAAATAAATATGAATAAAGGGTAAATAATATAAATTTATATATCAAAGCTAACATCCTTACAATAATAATAATCTTAACAATAATTATAATACAATATTCAGAAAATCTTTCATAATTCAATTCCATTACGATTTTGATTATGTGCGATCATTAGATTATAAACCATTTTTCTTTTTTTTCATTGAAGAATCGACAATTTCTTCATCAATTTTATTCGGCGAAGGCGAGTTGTAGAAAGGTCTTTTTAATTCATTAGATGTGCCCATACTTGCCATGTTACTACCACCATCAGTTTCGATAATGTTTTCCAAATCCTTGATAGAAGCTACTCGTTGAGATGTACTGTCGCTAGATTTAAGCTTGATAAACACATTACCATTGATTGAGAAAGCACTATGTAATTTATTTTGTTTGCGATAAATCATTGCCAATCGTAATATCTCCTTATCACGTTTAGTCAAACTTTCACTGATGTAAATTCTTAAATCAGAATTAAAACCAATATCTCGTAAAGACAGTCTACCATAAGCAAAATATTTTTTAATAAATAATATCTGCGCATTCTTTGATATGAATTTTAAATAGATGACACTCTTTTTTGGGTCAGCGTTTTTAAATCGTGATACAAAACTTATATTTTGAAGTAAGTCGAATTTGATGACGGCACATATTTTTTGTATATACTCATTTAAAACAATATAATTTTCATTGGATAGTTTTGGTATTCCAGTAATAATAACATCATTTGATTTATTAAGTTTTTCAATTCTGTAATTTTGCTCAGCCAATTCCAAAATCTTCTTATCAATTTGACTATAATTTTTTTCTAGAGATGATATTTTTTCATGAGTCGAAGTATTTTGAATTTGAATAATACTTTTGATCTCATCTTTGAAGTCTTCTACCATTTTTATTGTATTATCGTAGGACATCTGCATTTTTTGTTCGAATTTCTGTTCAAGCCTGTCTTCAAGTCCAGATAACAACTTTTGTATATCACTCACAGATGCGGGTTTAACGTTATCAATATCATTACCCATATTTCCAAAAGTGATTAAACAAATTATTATTAACTAGGTATAGATGTTGCGATGTTTTTAGTTTTTAGTTTTTTTTAAGGTTATATATTATTGTGATGAAATGATATAGCAAATTTGTTATTGTAGTTTCGGCTCAACCGTACATAAATGCAAAACAATAAACCACGTTTCCTGTATGATATAATTTTGTAGATTTACACCAAAATTGTAGGCCAAGATTCTAATATAAGTTTGTACTTTAAAATATATAACCAATTTTAGCAAGTTATTGACATATAATAATTAAAGAACACCTTTTTCTTAAATAGTTCACAACAATGTAGAAGTAACAGCATCCAATATATCACAAAACCAATAGGTATATAGTGTGATGAAAAAATGTACAGATTTTTATTTTATGTAGATATTTTATATACAATTTATGATGTTTAATATAACTTTGATTTAAATGAATTTATTTATACAAAATCAATAAAAAAAAAAGATTGGTTTGTTAATAATATAGTGAAAAAAAATTGATCGCAATCTAAATGCGTCTATTCACTTTGCGCCATTTTTAAATGTTAAATTCGATTAGAATGCCGCTATTGCTATAAAAAATTAAGTTCTATTCATTCATTTATTCCAACAAAATCTGTTGAATTTAGATTTCGGAAAGAATTTCTATGACTCACAATTTTTCTCGCCGCCTGTTTCTTGACTATTTTAGAATCCATATATATATATATATATATATATATGGACAGTAGCAGATGGTCCCTTGTTTTTGTATAACTTAAAATACGATCAAATTCTAGCTTACTATAACCGCACTTTTCAACTTAATCAAAAGTCACTATAATATTACAACCTATCCATACGCAAATAAAATGTTTGAAAAAACTTCCATCAAAACCGCACTCACATACTCAACCTATATAGGACTCTTCTCTCTGACCAACAAACAATAAAATTACAAATCAAAACGAGCAAAAAAAAACTAACCAAAACTTTCATTTCGAAATACACACAATAAACGAATAAATGGTTTTTCATAAAAAATATGTAGAAAGGGTTAAATGTCAGTGTCCTATATACACATACGAGAGAAAAAAAACAATAAAAAATAAAATTTACAGCTTCCGTATTTACAATATCATATATTATATGTGGATTTTAGCCTCACAATATTGTGTATATATATAAATATTATGTACACATAACATAAACTACCCTTTTTCATCATAATATATAAATTCAAATAATAATATCCTTTTCGTTAAGATCACTATATGTATAGTGAAGCTGAGCTATCAATTGGGAAGATTTTCTTTCCATCATAAATTTTCACAAAATGAAAAGCTTTATATATATACGAGCTTTGTACAGTTATACACATAAGTATAGTAAATTTAATCAGATTTGTAAGCAACAACAAAAAAAATCTTATTTCATCTCTAATAAGAAACCATTTTTACGAGAAACCCAAACAAAAAAATCTAGTTTCTTGTCTTTTTTTTTCTTCATTACATTTCTATCTCGAGGTAAGTTTTGTTATATACATGGGACACACACAACCTTTTGTAAAAGAAAACTGCAAACGACAACTCAGCATTTTGTCAATTTGAAGGAGCTTTATTGTATTTTTTTTTCGTCATTCTATATATGTTTGGCTAAAGCCTATTTGAGAAAAAAATATATTTCTTTATGACACTCACTTAAACACAAGTCAAACTCATTTATCAATAAGAAGGAAAAAATCCTAGAAATCCTTATATTATATAGCCTCTTCCAAAATATATAGAAATAGTTACAAAGTAAATAAGATTTTGGTGTGTTACCACTATATATACTACTGCAGGACATTTTATAATTTATTGGTTTTGATTTTCTTTTTCATATTTCATATAAAATGTTGCCTTCAAAACAATAAATCACAATACTTAATAAATTTTTCGTCGATTTTTGCTCGAAAAACACATTTTCATCCCTGATTTTGTAACACAATAATATGATAAACGAAACAAAAAAAAAAGTTTATTTGGGACATAGTCCATATTATATTGTTTTCCATTATTTATTATCATCAGTGGCGAGAATGATTAATTTTTTTTTGTAGAGCAGCCAAATCGATTATGAATTAAATTAATAATTTTTAATTTTAATATATAATTTAATACAACTCGAAATTCAAAGCACAATCAACGGGTAAAAAACTTTATCTACAAGTTCACATTTTTGCAAAATAGAAGCACTCCTCCACCTTTGACCTTGACACTATACCAATGCGATTTCAGAGTATAGAACCGTTAAGAACTCAATATATATAACCAGTATGGAGCAGTGGGTAAAGTCACGGCTCTATATATTCAGAGGTTGTGGGTTCGAGGCTCGGTAGGGCCAAAAAATTTTCACATCTGGGTTATCACC
>JANSTW010046791.1:0-23918 GCA_027564275.1 Diadocidia ferruginosa
TTTATTTTTTATTTTATTTGATTAAATATTAAATCAGATCTTCTCTTTTGATTTGGACACTTATAAGTTATTAGATTTTTATTTTTTTTATTTTTATTTTTTAAATTTTAAATTTAATTTTTATATTTTATTAATTTTTATTTTTTTATTTCTTTATTTTATTTTATTAAAAATCTCCAATCAGATCTTCTCTGGCCAACCACACATCGTTAAGTTCAAAGGGAAAAACCAAAGAAAAAACGCCAAATAAACGTCGATCGAGCCATAAGGTACCGTCGTCGCACTGTCATACGAAATTATTCTCATGTTTGATAATTCTGAAACCGTTTATTTTTTCCAGCTTAATCGAGACGCCCTAAGTTTACCGATAGCAAATAGCCAATGGTATACAACGACCAGTTTAACACCGATAAATTCAACGCCAACATCGGAAAAGGACAGTCTAATTTCTAGTACGCCATCGTTAAGTGGTTCGACCACCACAACCCTGTCCACATCGACACCGACAGTTTTCGAATTGACTGAAGAGGTTGGTTGGTTTTCCAGTGGAAATTTGAATTTTTTGAGAATTTTAAGTTCAGGAATCAATCTGTCAGGCATTCTTATTTCGGAAAATCTTTTTTCTAGAATTCTAAGATCAAGAATTGTAATATCAGTAATTTTACCATTAGGAATTCTAAGTTCCAGACTGGTAATTTAAGGAATTAATCTCACGAATTCTAATTTTATGAATTTTAATATCAGGAATTCTAATTTAAGAAATTTCAATAATTCCTATTTCCGGAATTCTAAGTTCAAGACTGCTAATTTAAAGAATTAAATAGTCAGAAATTTGAATTTTGTGAATTCTAAGTAAGGAACTTTAAAAAATTAATCAGGAATTCTTAGTTGAAAAATTCGAATTTAGATTAAATTGCCTGTAATTTTTGAGACTCTTAATTTCAGGAATTTTAAGTCCGGGAGCGCTAGTTTAAGGAAATAATTTTTCAAGAAATCTAATTTAAAGAATTTTAATTTCAGGACTTCTAACTTCAAAAACTCTTAGTTCAGGAATTTTATTCTTAGGCATTTAAAGTTCAGGAACGCTAATTTCTAGAATTAGTTTATCAGAAATTCTAATTTAATGAATTTTAATTTCAGAAATGCTTAGTTTAGACAATTTAATTTCAGGAATTCTAATTTCTAGTATTATGATTTCAGTAATTTTAATCCTATACTAAAAATTTTAAGTTCTGGAACTCTAATTTAAAGAAGAAAGAATTAGTTCGTGAGGAATTTTATTCTCAGCAATTTTAATCTTAGAAATATTAATTTCAGAAATTTAAATTTCTGAAATTCTAATCTCAGAAATTTTAAGTTGAGGACGGTAATCTTATTAATTAGTTTTTCATGATTTCTAATTTTAAGAATTTTATTTTCAGAAATTTTAATCTTATGCATTTAAACTTCAGAAACGCTATTTCTAGAATTAGTTTGTCAGGACTTCTAATTTTAGGAATTTTAATTTCAGGATTTATAATTTCTGAAATTCTCAGTTTAGAAATTTCAATTTTAGGAATTCTAATTTCTAGTAAGTATTTTGATTTCAGTAATTTTAATCTTATTGTAAAAATTTTAAGTAAATTAGAGTTCCTGAATTTAAAGAATTTGTTTGTCAGGAATTTTAATTTCAGGAATTCTAAATCTCAGAAATTCTTAGTTCAGAAATTTGAATTTCTGAAATTCTATCTCAGGAATTTTAAGTTCAGGACGGTAATCTAATTAATTATTTTGTCACGAATTCTAATTTTAAGAATTCTAATTTCAGGAATGGTAATTTTAAGAGTTCTTATTTAATGAATTATAATTTTACAAATTCGTAGTTCAGGAATTTTCATCTTAGAAATTTTAAGTTCAGGAACGATAATTAGAATTAGTTTATTTATTATTTTATTCTAATTTCTAGAATTTTGACTTTAGGAATTTACTCTTTCAGGAATTATAATCTCAGAAGTTCAAAATTCTTGAGTGCTTAAGTAATTCTAATTTAGAGAAATTTTGATTTAAACCAATTTCTAATTCGAAAGTTCGATCCGAATTCTAATTTCAATTAGGAATTTCAATTCAATAGAAATTCTCGTAATTTAATTTCGTTTAATATATTAGGATGGCACGAACCAACAAAATAATTCTTTAAATAAAATATTTTCTTTATTTTAGCTTACACCAAAACGTCCATTACGATCCGAAGTGGAACGTGAACGTCGACTATCACGTCCGACCAGCACGCTAACGCCGACAAGTAGCGTCAAAGGACTTCTAATAAATGCAGGCGACACGCAATCGTTGTCTGGCGAGAGTAGCAATCGCAATTCAATTGGTAAATTGATGAGAATATTTTTCCAAATTGTTTTTAATCTAAAATATTTTTCAGTAACAACAGACTCAACGACATCAGAAGATGACGTCCAACTTCCACCACCACTTCCGGCGAAGACGCGCGAAAGTAGCGATTACAGCAATTTGCCAAACGATGATGACGGAATGATAAATAGCAATTCGTCAACGCTGCGCAGCCCCAGCAAATACAAACACAAACAATTGCCACCGTTACCGATTGTGGTGGGCGATAGTTGTGTCCAGAATCAATCTTACGATTATGTTGAAACGATAAATCCGTTGCTGTCGCCGATCAGTCTGGATAGTAGCATGGACAGACGACGTCCACCCACTCCGCCGCCAAAACCTTCTAGAAATAGCAAAATTATGTTTTCATAAGATTTTCTGTTTATTATAAATTAGATAGACAAATATTTTAGCAAAAAATTATATGAAAAGTCAATTACAAATAGAAGTAACAGAATTTAATGAAAATATGCCTTTATAGTAGGGTGCTCTATCGTCTGCAAATTGTTTATTTGTTTTTCATTAAAATTAAAAAAAAAATTATATATTTTTACATTCTACTTATAACATTTTAGTAGATAAAAACGCAATAACTAAATGTGCCAGAAATTTTCAAATTTTTATTTTAGAGCAACAAATATTTTTATTTTTAGAAAGAAAAAAAAATCTATTTATTTTTACGTTAAAATTCTAACAAAATGTTTTAGTTTTTTTTTAATTTTGTATATTTTATTATATGTTTAGTCACCAAAGTTTATATGTTCTTAGATAGGCCAATATATTAATAATAAGATTTTGAAAGAACAAATTAAAATGTGTACATTGTATAATTGTTGTATTTAAAAAAAATAAATTTAATCACACTGTTTGTTTGTAAAAATTAATTTTACAATTGATTAGAAAATGCCATAGATAATAGAAGAGCCACAGTTCTTTTTTTTTAACTCAAATTGTTTTGCTGTACATTTTTTTAATACTAAAAAAAATAAATATCGAAGCAGTGGCCAACTTATGGCCATAAAAAATATTTTTTACATTTTTTAAAATAAATCAAAAATACAACTAAACAATTTTTTTTTTTAAATTAAGCAACAAAAAAACGAACAGTTTTTCTTTAGCATTAGTTTTATTAATTAATCAAAAACACAAAACAACGCACAAATCAAAACATAATATTTTTACAAATAATAACTAAATAATAATAATGTTCTTATGATGACCAAAGATTGTAAAAGTGAGTTTATTAATTATTAGGTTATAAATTTACATACAAAAAAATATTTTTTAAATATTTTTACATGTTAATTTTATGAATAAAATAAATAAAATAAGAAACAATTGTTTTTTCATTGAAATGTCGATCCATCCTACAATAAAAAGTTATTTAAAAAATGAATAAAAATAAGTTTCGTTGAAGTTTCGATCCAATATTTGCAAAATACCAATTTTATTCGAGAAACCCGGTTACGCAACTGTTAATTTTCTCTTCTGTAGCCAACCACATACTAAATCGACCGGTCGCCGCTGCAATTATTAAATAAAACCTCGTAAATCAAGTCCCAATTTTATTACCTTGAAAATCTCGTTTCAGTCAACATGACAAAATGATATGAGCGTGAAAATTATATTACCAAAGAAAAAACATTGTACGGTTTCTTAAATTATGATTGCCTGTTACATTTTAACAAAAACATTAGAAAAATTTGGTAGAAAATGAAAATAGTATGTAAGACCTTACAATGTTGGAAATCGCATTTGTAAGGTTTCCTTCTCCGAATTTCAGAAAGAATATTTTTGCATGGGTTCATTGCAGCGCAGTAACAGGTGCGCATATTTTAAAGGAGAAAATCGAACAATGTAGTGTAATATAATTTTCAAACTCGTGTAATTTTGTCATGTTGTATTAAATAAGAAATTCTTTAATTTTGTTACAGGAATGAAATATTGCACAGAATTATCATTTTCTGTCATTTTGCCACGTTGAATATATCGATTTTGTCACGGTGTATGAAATATTTTTTAGAGTATTTAGCAGAATATAGATAAAGATAATGAGTTAAGTAAAATTCTGTTAAGGATATAGTTTAAAGCTGCTGTAAATTAAAAACATATTTTTCTACTGATTTTCTTGGGTTTTTAAGGACAGGAAGCTGTGTTCAACAGAGTAAATGCAGAGGTTTGGGAAACAGATTGTTTTAAAGGAAATTAAATATAAATGGTCTGCTGCACGCAAGATTGCTCAGTGTCCATGCTACAGATTTTGATTCTGTAAAAAGAGACCTAATTAAAGATTGTATTATATGGAAAAAGAATACAAAATCAAACTCTTTAGTGTGCAAATTGAGAAATCTCTTGCACCAGACTATATAAAAAATCGTACTTTTACCTTAAAAAGATAAATCTAAAATAAAACAAACCCTCAATTTTTTAATAATAATTTTTATTCTAAAAAGTAATAATAATTTTCCATTTTTTTCTTTAAAAAATTCTAAACAGAAAAATATAAAAAAAAATTGAATTAGCAAATTTAATTAAACTGGATTTATCTTAGGGTTAAATGTACAACGATTTTTTCTTAATTAACTCTATTCTTGCATTAGTTGCTGCATCAGTGCACTGTCCTCGAGCAAATCGCGCAGCTTCTGTTGTGCATACTCTTGTGGCAGCGGCAACTTTTCCAACATAGTTTTCATGAGGCCAAATGAATTCAGCTCGGGACACATAATTTTCATGCCACACACCAGATTGGCCAGTCGTTGGGCAATCTCACTTTGACACAGCCGATGTTTGGCCGTTGGACACGGAAATAGATTGATGCGAGAGCACAATTCGGACAATTGCGGCTTTAGTGACTCCCATCGTATCTCGATGTCACTTTGATGGATTGTTTTGAGGCTTTCGAACTAGGGAAATATGGGCAAATTATTTATTGAAACGATTGAGAGGTTAAAAAAAATACCTTTTCACTAATTTCAATATAATCCAATAAAATCATTCCTTGGTTTGACCAATTCGGAACTTTTCGATGATCATCAAATCTTTCCAGTAAGTCTCTGAGATATTGAATGTTATCTGTAAGGGGTGGAGAAAAGAATATTTTAGTATAGTGACTGATATTGTAGAAACGAAGGCCTTTTCATCTTTTATAAATAAATTAAATTAAATTAATAAAAAAAATTTAATAAATTGAAAAAATTAAATTAAATTAATTAAATAATTAAAAAATTAAATAAATTGAAAAAATTAATTAAATTGAATTAAAAATTATTTAATAATAATAAATTAAATTTTTAAATAGATTAACTAAAATTAATTAAATAAAAAAAATTTAAAAAATAAATCAATTAAATAAAAAAAAATAAATAAACAAAATAAATTTAATTAATTAAATTAAATGCTTTAAATAAATTAAACAACTTGAATAAAAATATATTAATTAAACATTTCTCGACTGATAAAATTTTGCAGACATTTTCTTCAGCCAGCAGCCAACGGTATTTTTGATTTATTACATTTTTTAAATAAAAAAAACTTAAAAACCGCTAAAGAAAATATCTGGAAAAATCATGTCTTTTGACGGGTTGTCCAACTAGTTTACCATTAATTATGGCATCAGGCGCCAAATGTGACATGATGACTTCGTGTGCATGAGCCCACTGCTTTGCTTTCAGCAGATAATCAGCCTGAGAATTGTGTTTGCTCATTGCACCGGCTCGCACCGCCTTGGCCCAGTAGATCCACTTGTCCGGAATGCCCAATTCGTTGACCACAAACAATTCTCGCTCCACATAATCATCGTCCAATGATAACGTTATGTATTTGTATAAAATTGTCTGCACGCACAACTCTCGTTGTTCGCGATTTTCAATGTGCAACAGTACGAAAATAGCCCAATGCCACAAGTCGTAATTCTCCAGCTGACTGGCAAACGAAACGTGCAGCTGACTTGCTGACAATTCCGAACAATGATGATAGCCAATTGATTCGAAAACCTGCAACAGCAACCAACTCAATCGGAAATCCATCTGATCTGATGAGTGTGTGGCCGGATTCAGAAGACTTTCCATTGGATGCGAACGTTTCGAGTAGAGCTTAAGGATGTGATAGCGTAGATCTTGAACGGGTTCCTTGCGCTGTATGTCGTACTCATTGACGTAGGGTGGTTGGGGGGACATTGCATGAAATTCGGCCGCTTGATGTGCTTGATCGTAGGCATTTAGGGCATCGGTTATTGAGGCAGTGGCCGATGTGATGTACCAAAGATTTGCCTGCAAAATTCAATTATACATTTTTAGGTCCTATAAAAAACAATTGTCAGGGGATCGGGATCAAATTTGACGAAAATGTATGAACATTTTTTTTAGTATCAACTGAAAGGTATTTGAAATATTGACAAGTTTTAAACAAGATTCAACCCTCCAAGACTGAAGGGGCCCGTATTTTATAACCATTTTTTGTATAAGGGAAGAAGCAGGGGCGAGGGGAAACCACTTACGGAAATCATGCGATAACGGTGCGGGAATCAGAAATCATTTCAGAAATCAAAATCATTTCGGAAATTAGAAATCATCTCGGAAATCAGAAATGATGTTCGGAAAAAATTTTGGAAGCCAGAAATCATTTCGGAAATCAGAAATCATGTCGGAATTCAGAAATGATTTTCGGAAATCATTTTGGTAGTCAGAAATCATTTTCGGACGTCAGAAATCATTATCAGAAATTTGAATTTTTTACCTTTTAAATTGTTCATAAATCTTCGTCTAATTTTACCGCCTTCTCCAAGAAACCAAGAGTCTAAAGCAGATCGACAATGCTAGTGTCGCTCTACTTCAGACGAAAGGGGGAATCTACTTACCGCAAACGCTTTAATCCAATCTAAATCCTCGAAAATATTAATAACTCCATGGGCGGACGAGAGCAGCGGAATTCCGGCCAGCAACATAAATGCCTTCAGCCGTTCGACGCGAATAAACTTGTCGGCCTCAACGTCTTGCCAACTGGACAACTGATGTTGGATCAATTGACGTATGGCCGGGCCACCCGACAATTGGGCCATTAACAATGCCAAATTCATGTCGCCATTACTGAAGCTTAGTTCGCATGCATCGGCCACCTTATGGCAAGCCAATAGGTTCAACAGATGTGATAAGTAATCCGAGTTATTTGATTTTAGGAATCCCTTTTCCCGCATCGACTCCTCTTCCAGCCATTCGGACAACAATTCTTTCCGTCTAATAATCGTCACATGACTTTGTCCATCCTGTCCTTCCAAATCCTCTTGATCGCCCCACAATGCTTGACACAGCGACCATACACTGACCACATACTCTTCGATCTCTCCTAATCGAGCATTAATTTTCGCCAAATCTAAATGTTCCGCAATAATTGCCGTTCCACCGGACGCCTTCCATTGCGGACAATCCGTGTCGGCGACCACCACTTTTTCGCCCAATCGCAGCTGAACATTCAAATGATTTTCTATGGAGTCAACAAAATGGGGCAAACATTTTGTGGAATTAATTTTCAGATTTTGAATTACCGAGCGCGAACAATCGTCAATCGCACGACCCTTAAATATGTGCGTAAAGTCTTCCAAATTATATTCCGGCTGCAAATCCTGACAATTGTCGGCAGTGCTCAACATGAACAGTGAATTCTGTGATCCCCATCCGACCTTAAAACGTCTGCCAAACAACAACGCCATGTCTGACAAACATTTGCCATTCAATTGTCTGGCGATGGAATTGTTTAACGGTATTACAGTGCCGGCAAATTTAACCAGTGCCACTTTTGGCTTAACAATTAACGGAGCCGCTTTTGGCCCGGCTGGTTTTGGTAGAGTTGTGGTCGATTGTTGCTTTCCATCGGTCCCAAGTGCAGCAGATCGACTTTGAAATTGCAATAGAGGTCCGTCTAATGAAGGCGTTGCAATGACACTATCCGAACCGGATATTGTGCTGGCCAAGCCACTTTTCTTTGATTTAATCGACGACGGATACGCAAACAGTTGTCGATTTCCGGGAACTATTTGATCGGGACTATCGCGGCCATCTTGCGCTTCTGACAAAACAGACTTTCGATCGAATTCATCGTCAACAAAGAAGGACGCCTTCATCAATTGCAATTTGTGGGCATCGGTTCCCATGCTCATGGCTATTGCGGCCGACGGACTCGTTGCTTGAAAATTCGCTAGGTGGCGTTGATCGCTGGAAAAGTCCATGCTAAAGTCTTCTTCGTCGTCCATAAACGTATTTTGATCGTACTTTCCACCACCCAGACCTTGTGAGGTTGGTAAAGTGTCATTTAATGTGTCGACGGGTTTTCGATTTGCCTTTGGAATTGCACCACCCGCGGCCGTTAACTGAAAAAAACAATTTTTTTTTTAAATAACTTTCAATTTCCCGAAAATACAATTCTCTGAAAAGACAAAACCTTCAAAACGATAATTCCCTAAAAAATGATTTTTTAAACTAATCCGAAGAATTCTTGGTTTTTTTCAGGACATTTTTTCGGGGAATCGTCGGTCATCCGGTCAATTCAATTAAACTCACCACATCTGGAACACCAACAAGTTTTGCCTTTTTCGGATCAACTGGCACCTCGTCTTCGTCACTGTCGCTCAGACCATACTTGGAGAAATGATCGACGCGAAAGACCCAACTGCCCGTCTCGGGACGATATTCAATGAAACGCATATCATGTTTATCGCAAACACGACGCAGCTTTCCTTCGTAGTCCATTGCGTCCAGACGCTCTTTGCTCTTGATCGGTTGATGTTCGGTTTTGTCATGTGGCCAAACTTGATCAAGCGTAATTTGTGCCTTGCGATTTAGCTCCGTTCCTACTGGTGGCTTATTCTCATCGTCTGGATAAATGATCACTTCTTTGTGACGGAAATGAACTGAAAAAGAAGGAAATTTAGTTAACAGAAAGGGGGCTGACCCAGCTAAACTAACCCAATTCATCGAAATTCAAACCGGCCACATCGATTGGCTCATTAAAGTAAACATTTCCGTACCCTGTACGACCGATCGTAAAGTTCGGCACAATACAACTGCCATCTTCGGCCAAATATTCAACGAGCTTATCCATCGCTGGTATGGTGTAGTACTTGGAACGTTGCAACGTCACGCCACACGGATGAGGCTCTGTATTTATAAGCGAAATGTTCGCATTGGTTTCGTCCAAAAATGATTGAGTTGTCGAGAACAGACTGTCGTTCGAGATGTGCGCTTGATAACGACTTGACCGAACCGGCTCATCTGCCGCCGTAATTCTATTAATTCCCGGCAGCACATCTTTCGCCGTCTTTCTACTACCATCGTCTGCCACTGCCGTCACCAAGTCGTTGATTGTGTTGTTCATGGGACCCTCTGCTGTGGTGGCCAGTCGATTTTGTTTTGTCACCTTTTCCAGCGCATTCGAATGCAACCATGAAACGCGTCGTGAGTTGTCCGTATCTTGGGCAAGTGGTTGTGTCGAAATCTGATTTCTAAACGATTCAGCGGGTGATTCGTTTTCCTTACTTGAAGACGCCGTACTGGGGCGAATTGGGGTCGAATTCTTTTCGGATATATTTAGTTTTTGGAGCGGTGCTGGACTTTGTTGCTGCTGCATTGGTGATTTTGCTGCGGACCCGGACACCTTGGCTTTAATTATCAAGCGTTTAGCAT
The DNA here is from genome assembly GCA_027564275.1 of Diadocidia ferruginosa. Lineage (NCBI taxonomy): Eukaryota > Metazoa > Arthropoda > Insecta > Diptera > Diadocidiidae > Diadocidia > Diadocidia ferruginosa. The sequence continues at coordinate 10,059 of JANSTW010046791.1, forward strand.
TTGGTTTGAGGCTGAAACTTTCCTCAACCGAACCGTCAAACTCTTCAAGACCGCCAAAGAGCGATTTCTGGAAGAAAAAATAAAATATTATTGGAATTTTACACACGATTTTAGGAGAAGGAAGGTCAATTTGGAAACCCTGTGAACTTTTCTTCATCGAAGTCATGTTGTAGAAATTATGGAAAGAAAATCTTATCTTTTAGGAGCCCTGGAAGTATTTTGGAAGTCTGGAAAGTATTTTAAAAAGATGTTGGAATCCTTTTGGAATTTTTTTGAAATTATTTTGGAAGCCCGTCGATCTTTTGAAAGTTTTTTGAAAGCCTTAACGAGTTTTGGGATTTTTTTTTAAATTAATTTTGAAGTCTTTTGGAAATCTTGGAATTCTGGAAAGTATTTTAAAAATATTTTTGAATTTTTGTAAAAGTTTGTTGGAAATTATTTTGGAAGTATTTTGTAATTTTTTTGGAATTATTGGAATTTTTTTTAAAATGAATATAGAGGTCTTTTGAAAATTTTGGAAGTCTAGAAAGTATTTTAAAAATATTTTTGAATTCTTGGAAGTCTGGAAAGTATTCTAAAAATATTTTTGAATTCTTGTGGAAGTTTGTTGGAATTCTTGGAAATTTTTTTAGAAGTCCGTGGGAAATCTTTAGAAAGTTTGGAATCCTTGGAATTTTTTTTAAATTAATTTGGAGGTCATTTTCAAAGGATTCTGGAAAATATTTTTAAAATATTTTGGAATTGTTGTGGAAGTTTGTTGGAATTCTTGGAAATTATTTTGGAAGTCTTAAGTAAGTTTTAGCAAGTCTTGGAATTCTTGGAATTCTTGGATTTTTTTTTAATTACTTTATCTTGGAAGTCTGGAAAGTATTTTAATAATATTTTGGAATTTTTGTGGATGTTTTGGAATTCTTGGAAATTTGTAAAGTTAATTTGAAAGTCCTTCTCGAAAGTTTCTGGACAACATTTTTTTAAGTGAAACGTTTAGGAAATTTTTAGGCGAAATGAGAACACTTAGAAACATTTTCAGAAAACTACACACCTTTGTCAGCATCGATCCAACCGGTTTAACTTTCAGGCCATTGCTGACTTTTGGTGATACTTTAAATTGATTCGAAGACTCCAGAATGGCTTTCTGGGCAGCCGGATTTGTTGGCCGCAGCACATCATCGTTCTGTCCACTCGATGGTTTAAGATCTTTAAAAATGGGATTATCTCCGTACGGCGAGGTTGTTAGAGCTAAAATTTGTTGATGAATCGGCACTGCATTTTGCTGTTGTGGTTGCTGTTGTTGATTCATCATTCCCTGGCCCATACCACCCATTGTATTCTGACCGAGACCACCGAGTGTGTTCGTTTGTCCGAACGATGACCCAAATGCGCCGCCACCCAGTGGCTGTGTGGTTGTACCGAAGAGGCCACCCGGCTTTTGCTGATTGTTACCAAATAACGATGTGCCCGTTCCGCCCATACCGAGTCCTGTGCCCAATGTTGGTGCCGGTTGAGCGCCAAATCCTCCAAACGATGGCTGTGCCGGCTTATTGAAAGAACTATTAAACAACGAGCCGGACGTATTGGCTTGTCCAAATGCCCCAAAACCTGTGTTTGTTGCTGCCGGAGTACCGAAAGCTGGCGTGGCACCGAATCCAGTTGCCGGTTTCGAACCAAAGAGACCACCACCAGCCGTACTTGTATTCGGCTGTGCGCCAAATCCAAAACCTGTGTTCGGTGCCGATGAAATCATTCCAAAAGCTCCAGTATTTGTGGTTGTCGATGTAGCGCCAAACATTGGAGCCGGTTGTGAAGTTTGACCAAACGCTCCGAATCCCGTAGCAGCAGGTTGACCAAATGCTGAAGTACCCGATGCGGCAGGTTGTCCAAAAAGTCCTCCGGTTGTCGCTTGGCCAAATGGTTTGGCTGCACCAAACGGATTGGCCGCTGTATTGGTAGCTGGTGTTCCAAAACCACCGAACGCTGATGCTGAAGTGGCTGGTGTAGCAAAAGATTTACCAAAAAATCCAGATTGTTGTGGTTGCGCAGCCGCCTGACCAAATGCTGATTGTTGTCCAAACGCTCCTAGTGTGCTTTGCTGTTGTGGTTGTTGTTGTTGCGGTTGGCCAAAGCCAAAATTTGTCGGTTGAGTGGCCGGTTGACCAAAGAGCCCCGTTGCCGGTTGAGGTGCGGCCGCTCCAAAAACTCCACCACCAGTAGCCGGTGCAAAAAGTCCACCTGAACTCGGCACAACTGAACCGGCCTGAGGACCTTTCCGGTTTGCCACATAATCTTCGATCCGAATTTCTTCGAAACTCTTTGCCTCATACTCTTTCATGGCTGTGATGCAATGCTGCTTGGTGCTGACATTGTTGGTTTGTCCATTTTTCAGCAAAGTATCCGTTCCCAACGATGGTTGGTATTTGACGATTGCCGACCCGTTGGCCCCGGGCTGCGCGCCTTGTTGTCCAAATGCCGGTGTTGCTGTTGACCCGAATAGACCGCCACTTGTTGCAGTTGTACCGAAACCACCAAAAGCTCCACCGGCCGCCGATGCCGATGTACTTGGTTGGCCAAACAATGAGCCACTCGGCTGTGGTTGACCAAATCCAAAACCCGCCGGTTTAGCGGCACCAAATGCTGATGTGGACGCTTGCCCAAACAGTGACGAGGTTCCGGGTTGTGGTTGCTGTGTTGTGCCAAATAAAGATGTGTTTTGTTGTTGTTGCTGTTGTTGTGGTTGTCCAAAGGCTAAAATGAAATGTCAATAAAACAATTTAAAAAGGAAATTCCCAAAATTGTCTTACTCCCAAATCCAGTTTGTTGTTGTGGTTGCGGCTGAGGTGGTGCACCAAAGGCTGGAACTGGATTAGAGCCAAACAGTCCGCCAGTCTGTTGAGTTTGGCCGAATAGAGACGTTTGCTGACCGAAGGCTGGTGTCTGGCCAAATTTTGTCGGACCATTTTTATTGAACGTTGACTGCGCACTAAACGGGCTGGCCGCCGCTGTATTGCTAAATCCAAAGCCCGTTGTTTGTGGTGCAGCACCAAAGGTTTGTTTACCTCCGCCAAACATAATGTCTCACACGCTTTTCTTCAATTTTTTTATTTTTCTCTATGAATTTTCTATTTGATTTTTTATTTATAAACGCGATGACATAACCTCAACAATTCTTCTTGGCGGCTATCAAATTTGTCTGCAAAAATTTGGTTTTAAAATATTTAATTAATTTTTTTTTATTACTTTTATGGCGAACTGCGTCGCAAAATTTATATATTATATATTATTATATACAAAAATTTACATTGAATTGTGAAATCACTTTTCTACGAAATCGGGAGTTTCAAGGAAATGTTGTTGCTAGAGTTCGCAATGTTTCCGTATTTTTTCACCCGCTCGCCAGCTATTGTTTAGTCATTTTTTTTGTGTTTATTGAAATTTACTATTTTTTAACAATTTTCTCAATAACAATCAAAATAATTTTCTTGAATTTGTAACTTACGGAATAATTAAATTAATTTTAAGAAATTTATCAAAACCGCGCGCTCGCGCACACAACTTTCTCGCTAAAGGTAAATAACATGGCCGTTATCGTCATGACAGCTGCTACAAATTTTTTTAAATTTCCCTGTATTTTTAGAGAGAGAAAAATTTAATAGATGGCGCTGAGGTAAAGTAAAGAGATAATTTAAATATCGTTTCAAAAAGGACGTTAATTCTTTTGGAGTTATTTCGTTTTTGAATAGTTACAAAAAATTATTTGCAAGTGTTATTTCTCTCAAGGATTAATTCGTCGGATGTTATTTCCATATTAGTTATAATTTTTTTGGGTGTTATTTCTTTCGTTAGGTTAATTCCTTTGAAGGTTATTTCGTTTATTTGAATAGTAAAAAAAAAATTGTGGGTGGTATTTCTTTCCGATATAATTCGTTGGGTGTTATTTAGTTAAGTTTAGGTGTTATTTCTTTCTGGGGATGATTCCTTTAAGGGTTAGTTCGTTTTTGAATATAAAAACAATTATTTGCGTGTTATTTCTCTCGGGGGTTAATTCGTCAGGTGTTATTTCCATTTTAATATTAGTTATAAATTATTTTGGGTGGTATTACTTTCGGTAGGTTAAATCTTTTGGGGGTTATTTCGTTTTTGAATAGTAAACAAAATATTTGGGTGTTATTTCTTTCGGGGTTTAATTTGTCGGGTGTTATTTCTGAACAAAACCTATTTGGGCGTTGATTCCTTATTTCATGTCTTCGTAAAAACTGTATAAAAGTGATTATACCTCAAAACCCAGGTAACATTTTGTTAATAATTTACTAATTTTGTTTTAAAAATTCTAAAAATGAATATAGCAATTACTACAATATTTCTCACATAGACGCCATATTTTGCTGGTAACTATCTATAATTTATATCTTAAAAATTAATTAAATTACTAATATTTATCTTTCAAAAAAGTATTAATTATTACTTGTCAAACATTAAAGTAATTTTAATGAAATGTCTTTTTATATTTATTTATATTATATTTCGAATTTTTTGTTTCTTTTCAGATTTATAATTTTTTTTTTAATATTATAATAAATTCTACAAATGATAAAAAATAGTAATAATTGGTAAAAATGTGTCTTCTATTTTTTTCTTTACAATTTGTTTGGAATATAATTTGTTTGTTTGTTAACAAATTGCGTTTTTACAGTTTTTAAATAAAAAATAAATAAATGTTTTTAATTCTATGTAATGATATAAGTATATATGATTTGTAAAACAGGCTTTATTTACCTCAATAAAGTCCAGCTGCGCTTAATTGAGTATTTATATATGGGATTTTTTTTTTAATTTTAAAACTATTTTTAATAAATTCTATGTGTCTGGATGGTAAAAAAATAAAAGAAGAAGAAATTGAATCACAAATGGAGCCCACAAAAATACACAGATTAATATAATTTTATATTAATTATTAATAAAAAAAAATTATATTTATCTGTGAAAAAACAATTTAATTTAAAAAAAATACATGGTAACCGTAATAGGTTTAAAATAGACTCCAGTTAAAATTTAAATTATAATTCAATATTCGGTAATATTAATAATAACTTCATAAGAATAATTCTGATAAAATGAATATTTTTTTAATAAAATAAAATCCCTTTTTGGAGGGATCTAATAATTTGAAAATGGGTGCAACATCACAAATTTTACAATTAAATATTTAACATATTTTTGCTTTACAATTTGCAAGACAAATTTCGTTAAAAATAATAATTTTACTACAAACTAACGAAAATAATCAAGTTCAATTGGTTTTTAGGAACTAGGTATAACTATAAACGAATTATAATAATAATCGAAGTTTTCCACCCAACCAAAAACATTTTACAACTTCATCATAAATAAAGTATAGAATTGCATTGCCACAGCTTCATCACAAATTTCCTCGCCATCGTGACAATCGTCCAGCGATTTTGGACGATAACCATCACCGTAATATTTTAATGATCTGAAAAAAAAAATTGAGAAATTAAATTTATATATTATTATATATAAGTGTCACAATTAGAGAAATTGTCATTAGCGACATCTATGAGCTGGTGGTTCAAACATTGAATTTTCTATACATTTGTTGTTTTTGGCGGTCGTTTTCTAGATAAAATTATTAAATATGTCGAGACTTTGTTTTAAATTGGACAGACTATGTAAATATTTCAAATTTTTAAAAAATTTTAATTTTTTTTTTTAACGTTTAGTCGAAAAAAATTATTATTAGAAAATTTGTTTGAACTGCTCCATAAGATGGCGTTAATGAAAATTTGTTTTTGTCGTCTTACTATATTGACTGCCTAGGTCTAATACCCAGAATCAACAAACTTTTTTTCAAAATTTTCTTTCAAAAGTAAACTTATGTTTTAATTGATGACGAATAAGATTACAATAAATAGAAAATTTCGAGAAAAAAATTTGTGAATTCGGGGTATTAGGCCTATAGGCAGACCATATGTAAATTAAAATAATTACTTACAATGCTTCACCAAAATTAACTTTACTCTGTGACAAACATTCAATTTTAAATCCTACTGCTGTGGCCACAAATCGCCCGATCCCAAAGAAATACTTGGCTATGGAAATGTGAAAGAATATTATGACATTGACGGTTGGCTCATTCTGAAAGAAAAAGATTTTTTTTAATTCTAAAAAATAACTGTTAAAAATTAAACCTACCCGACACAAATTCAGTAGTTGTTTCAAAATTTCTGCCGAAAAACTCCATTCGTTCGTTTTGAAAGCCCGCTGAACATTTATCTTCGAAGTTGAACGAACAATAAAATACCGATTTTGTTTCGGCAACAACTTATAGTTGTTTACGGGTGGCAGTGGTGGCGGCAGCATCATCGATTGGGCGGCACCGAAATTCGTCCGATAAATTGGCGGTGGGCCATAGGTGCTGGAGGAATTATTTTTGAAAAATGTTCTAGAATTTGATCGATTGGAGTCGGGTCGTTGTTGTGGTGGGAAATCTTGATAGTCATTCGATTTGTAAAAAGTCATTTGTGGCGGGTAGGAACGTTGAGCATTTGTGGATTTTTGATCGACATGATATCCCGTATTCTCTGGATTACGATAGGGCGTTTGATTTGGTTGCTTCCGAATGACCCCGCCATTCGGAATATTGTTTGCAAAATCATTGCTGCCATGCGGTTGCGTTTGTTTGGGTCTGGGTTGTTCTTTGAAATGGTTAACTTCGGAACCAATACTTAAATCATTTCCAAATCGTAATTTCACAGACATCGGACGTGTGCCGACGTTTTTCGGTTGAACCAGTCCCAATTTTATGTCTTCATTGTACAGAACAGTGGAAATCGTATTAATAACCAACGAATCATTGTCAGAACATTGATACTTGACGGGATTGTTTAACATTTTCAAAAAGATAGAATGGAATTTCTGCCTCAAATTATACATAAAGTTTGCTTCATCCGATTCGACGACAAATTGAATCCATTCATCGATAATAAAATTGGTTTTGTTGGCAATGTCATCGAGTGCGGCGGCATCTTCGTCTTGGTATTCGTCATAATATTCGTCTTCGTCATCATCGTCCGATTCGATTGGTACATGCGCGGTCAATGCTGATTCGGGCATATTTATCGGACCGGCCATCAGAGCGATGGCTATTGGCGAGACAATTGTTATGTTTCGTACAATAAAATAACGATCGGCTCTAGATTTCTCATCAAATATCAGCCATTCCGTGGGCAGTGCTTTCATTTGTTCCTGAGACTTCTTAACATTTTTATCACGTAACACAGACGTCTGATGGGGAATTAATTTATTTTCTTTTTTCGACTTAAGTTGACCCATCTTACGATCGATGCGACATACGTTCGGATAAAGGCCGGCCGTCAAGCATGCCTTTACCACGGCCCAATTAAAAGAATTCTTATTTAGATCGTGTATATTACCCGGACCACGTGACTTCACCAAACGACACGTCCGCAATTGGCCCAGAATTTGTGATCGAATGCCACAAATCATCTCCATACTTGCATTGCTTATGAAATTTTCCCGACAAAATTTCCGTTCTCGTCCGGCCGACTTTTCTTTGACCCACGATTGAAACACCTTTATGTAGACCATGTGATCGCTACACGAATCTTCGGCAAAATCTTTCCGTGAAAATTGAGCATTTGTATTATCGCTGCCCATTCGAGGCAGTACAAACGGATCCTTGACCGACAACACACTTATTATTGTCAAAATGGGATCCAAGCATTTCAACAAAATCGAGTACAGCAGCACCTTGCCAAATTGTACGTCAACCGGCAGGTCCACTAAGTGCATTCCGAGTGGTGTAATATTCTCATTAGCATCCAGCGCACCGATTTCCGTCAACAGTCTTATCGATTGATTCACACTTATCGATGGTGGAGGCTGGATAGCTTTGGATAGAAATTCCGAAATTGTCGTATCGGTTATGATGCGTGCACTGAGGCAAATTTCCGTCAGTGGAACTCGCAATATTTCGGGCAGTGTAAACTTATCCATTGCTTGAAATCGAACAGTTGAATATGTTCGAAAGCACATGCCTGGTCGTGTTCGGCCGGCTCTGCCCATTCGCTGCTTGGCACAAGCTTGTGAGATCCACGTTGCCGTCATACAAGTCGCACCGGTCATAGCGTCAAAAGACTTTTGTTTAACCTTACCACAATCTATGACATACACAACATCGTCAATCGTCAACGATGTTTCGGCAATGTTTGTGGCCAATATAATTTTCCGGAATCCTTTTTGTGGAACGGCAAACACCTGCTTCTGATCAGCCGATTGCATTTGTCCGTGCAACATGAAAACACTTAAATTCATGTCGATTTCATTCATACCCTGATAGTTGAGTATCGTTTCGTTTTGTTCGACAATCGCATCATAGCCGGGCAGAAAAACTAAAATACTTCCGGGCGCCAAATTCTGGTGGATGTGCTTAATAATACTGAACAATAGAAATTGATCGATTTCATCGTCAGACGTAATCGATTGATATGCGTCCAACAACATTTTCGATTCATTTGAACCGTTCGTTGTGGACGAGCTTGCCTTTCCTTTACGACTTTCTTGGAATTTTTCCCAATCCTCTAGCGTCTCAACACAATCACGATATTCCATAAATTTTGCCCAATCCAATGCGGTCCGATTATTAGCCACTATGCTCGATTCGGCTCCCTTACACAACAATTTATAGACGTCCGTTTGTAGACCCTTGCTGGCCGCAATCATCAAAGCCGTCATTTTCGTTTCACTATGTTGAAAATCAATGGGGAAATTTTCACCCGAGATCAAATAATAGAATTGTGAAAAGTCCGCTCCATACCAACACTCCTCCAGCACACTGCTCATATAGTCAATGTCATCGGTGGACAAGTTGACGGGCGGCGCAGAAGCTGAAAATTTTGAGAAAAAATTAATTTAATTTGATCAAAAACATTCGAATTTTGGTGTCCGACATTTTTAAACCGCCATTATAAATTTTCTAACACACCCACATAGTCATTTTGAAGTCTTGTAAGTCAATTGAAAGTCTTGCAAGACATTTGGCAGTCTTGCTAGTAATTTTGCAGTATTTTGGAAGTCCTTCCGTAATCTTGGAAGTCATTTGGAAATATTGCAAATCACTTGGAATAATTTTGGAAGTATTTTAAAAATCTTAGAAGTCATTTGGAAATCATTTGGAAGTCTAAAATTTTTTTTTAAGTCTTGCTAATCATTTGGAAGTCTTTTGGTAGTCCTTCGGAACTCTTAAAAGTCTTTCGAAATGTAAAAAATTGTTGTTAGTCTTTTAGAAATCTTGAAGGTCTTGCAAGTCATTTAAAATTGTTTTGAAAATCTGTTGGAAGTCCTTTAGAAATTAAAGTCATTTAGAAGACTTGCAAGTCTTAAAAATCTTTCAGAAGTCGTGTCAGTCATTTGGAAGTCTTGCGAAGTTGCGAAGATGTGTAGAAAGTTTTTTATAAAAATTTTAGAACTCATGTCTTTAAGGTCATTTGTTAGTTTTGCTAGTAATTTAAAAGTCCTTTAGAAATTTTAGAAGTCTTAGAAATCTTGCAAATCAAACGGAAATCTTGGACACCGAAAAAGATCTTGGAAGTTTTATGGAACTTATTTGAAAATCGCATTTTTAATTATCAAAGTTGCATTTTAAAAATCGGCCAAATTTTGTTCACGTTAAAAATTGAATTATTTAATATAAAAAATTTATTAATTAGCGAAAAATGTTGTCAACAAATTTACGCAAAATTGCCATCAACCAACGATACCTGTCGTCCGAAGCAGCCCGCGGTCTAATATTGGGCGTTCAATTCGACAAGGACGAAGTGCGATTAACAAAATTTGCGGAACGATACAACGCTGAGTGGCCAATTATTGAAAGGATCCGCGCGTGTGGCCCGATAAAATGTGGCGATACAAGATTACTGTTTGGCATCGACAAGCGGTATCGGGCCATTGCTGTAACCGGTCTTGGCGATCCGACGCGATGGAGTCGATTGGATGAATTGAATGGAATGAAAGAAAACGTTCGCATTGCAGCCGGAACAGCTGCTCGGGCTTTGCAGGCTGCAAATATTAGGGATATTTTAGTGGAAGATTTGGAATCGCCACAAGCGGCTGCCGAAGGAGCCACTTTAGCCGCGTACACGTATCAAAATGAAAAAGGAAAGAAAAAAATCGTAGCTACAGTTCGTTTGGTTGAGGGTGCTGAAGGTTTTGAGTATTGGCAACAGGGACACTGTTTGGCCAGTCGTCAAAATTGGGTACGTGAATTGATGGAAATGCCGGCAAATCTGCTAACGCCAACTGCTTTTTGTGAGCAAGTTTCTCGTGAACTTTCCAAGATCGATGAAATTTCTGTACAAGCTCATGACGTAGAATGGATGCGAAGTCAGCGGATGGGTTCATTGTTATCGGTTACTATGGGCAGTGAGGAACCGGCGAGATTTTTAGAAATTACCTACAAGGGAACTGGTGATGGAGAAGAGACGATTTGTTTGGTTGGCAAAGGCATAACGTTTGATTGTGGCGGCATTAGCATAAAGAAAGCGGATAAAATGGACGCTATGCGTGCGGATATGGGTGGGGCGGCTTGTGTTGTGGGCACAATAGCCGCACTTGCTGATCTTAAAGTGGCGGTAAATGTAAAAGGATTAATTCCACTGACAGAGAATCTCCTGAATGAAAGATCAAATCGACCGGGAGATGTTGTGTACGCAATGAATGGCATGAGTGTTTGCATCGATAATACGGACTGTGAGGGACGGCTCATTCTTTGCGACGCCCTATGCTATGCTCAACAATTTAAGCCGAAATATATTTTGGATGTAGCCACTTTGACGGGTTCGATGAAAACAACCCTCGGGGATTGTGTGGCTGGAGCGTTTATAAATAGTGACAAATTATGGAAGTGTTTGGCGGCAGCGAGCTATGAGAGTGGTGATCGAGTTTGGCGTTTGCCATTGTACAAACATTACCGGGAAGCGATTACACGTGGCAGTTATGACATTAACAATTTGGGAAAGGCGAACGTTGGCGGATCGTCGTGTCAGGCAGCTGCATTTCTACATGCATTTGTTCAAGTACCTTGGATTCATATAGACAATTATGGGGTTATGATTGATTGCACCGATCAACCTTATGTCGGCGGTGGCAAAGGAATGACCGGACGACCAATGCGAACTATTTTCGAATTTATTTGTCGTGAAATGAATGAAAAATAAACTAACATTTTGTCACTATGTCCATCGTGAAGCTTGTGTTTGTTTGATACATTTTGTTGCGGCGATAATCCTCGATCCGTTTATTTGTGTAGCCAATCTTACAGAGCACATTTTCCAAATGATGCACTTCCACCGGATACATACGGCCGGGAATGTCGATCATTGGACAATTATTAAAATAACTGATGAAAACGTCCGAATCTATTGTGGCTGACATTAGAATAATTTTTATTTTCGGATTAATTGCCAGTCCCTCTTTGATGGCAATCAACAGAAAATCGGAAAATTTATCTCGCTCATGAACTTCGTCCAAAATTATGTGCGTTGCATTCTCAAACAGATCAGACTTCTTGCCACCGATTAGGCAACGTAACAGAAATCCACTGGTTGTGTAGATTAGATTCGACGTTGCACCGATTCGGCTCTCCAACCGAATTTGGTAGGCAACTGTGGCGCCAATTTGTTCGTCCCGCTCATAGGCCACACGGTCCGATATTGATATGGCGGCCAGTCTGCGTGGTTGCGTACAGATAATACGACAATTTTGCCGACGCATCGAATGATCCTCCAGAATATACTGCGGAACTTGTGTCGTCTTTCCCGATCCTGTATCACCAGATATAACGACCACTTGACTCGTATTTATCGTGTCGATTATGTGTTTCCGATACTGGTAGATTGGCAGTTTTTGGCGTTCGGACAAAATGTGGGCTTTGGCTCGGCTCGGTGGCGGCACACAGAAATTTTTTATCGCACTGGCCAAACTGTACGTGCTCTGTGGCATTGACATTTTGACATGTTCGTTATTGTTTACACAATTATTGTTTTGCTTCAAGTCGTTCAGTTCTCGAATTGTTATCGGTAAATCGGACAATAGTTTAAAGATCGATTGTTTTGAATCGGGCGTGAGGCTGAAAGTTGCATCGTGTGCCACTAGTGTGTTGGAATTTTTCTTGAAAATTGTTATCTGACGTGAGGCACCTGAAAAACGAAACCCAACAATTACCGAATTTCTCCCTGAAAACTTACAATACGCTTACCACTTCCATGTGACTTTGACTTCAGACCTTTACGCTGTACATACTTGTGGATGTATTGCCGCTCCTTGTTCGTCAACGATGATGGAAATATGTACGATTGTACTTCTTCGTTGGCAAGAAAACTTTCAATTTCTGAATTTATACAAATCTGTAGGTTTTCCTCAATCGGCACATTTCCGTTATTGTTTTTCTTTTGTTTGGCCATCTGAAATAAAGTTTGTTGTTTTAGACGAAGCATTATTATCTTTGAAGAAATAAGAAATTTCATTTTTAACCCATTAAGGCTCTGAAATATAAAGGATTTTTAAACTCATATATTGCCCTTTAAGGACCCGATTAGACACGAGTTGCTTCAAGTAAAAGTCAAGATAAAGAGATCATAAGATACAAAAATGTAGTCAATCTTTATTTATAGCAACAATTTTGTTGCGTTGTTTCATTCGTGTTTATACATTTTTGTATCTTTGTTCACCTTCATCTTGACTTTTTTTAAGATAATATTACGTGTAACTGGAAATTTACTCATGCCTTCACCCCAAAGCAATGGAGCTATTACCCTATGGTTTATTTTGTTCAGCCCAAATTTCGGCGGCCAACAAATTGTTGTTGATTGGTTGATTTCTAGTAGCCGGAAAAAGCAATAATATGGTCCATATGTTCGCTCTACTTGTTTTTAAGTTGTGTCCGTAGCAGTCCACGGAGCACTACTTTCTTCAAACACAAATAAAAACAATTTCCCAACTACAAGGCCGCAACTAATTAATTTATTTATTTACAGAAAACTAATAAAGTTTAATTAAGAAAATTATAAAAGAACTAATTTAGTTTTTTTTTATAAAAAATACCAGCGAAAATTACAGAACCCAGAAATCATTTGAGGTTATGTCGACATGGTCAACAATAATATTGACCATTTTCGAAGCGGCTAAATTATTTGTACGTACCTTTTGGTTTGCGTTGTATTTTCGTCTTGATAAAGATTGTTTCAATTTTATTGTTTACAATTAAATAAACATTTTTACACAGAAAACAGCGAAAAAACGACCCAAAACAACACCAAATCCAAATAAATAGCTCCACACACAAAATGAAAATAATAATAAAAATCAGTCGTACCAACCTGATAGTTGCAAAAAAAATTAAAATCGATTTAATCGACATTTTAAATTTAACCCTTATGTGGGGAACAGAATGCGCCCTTCTGTACGTTTCAGCTGTAAAACGCCATATGTTTAAATACATGAAATCATATGAAACCGAACAGAATGCCGCCGTACTGCGGCGTAGTACACTGAAAATTGATCAACTTTTAACTTTTACGCTGGTGTACGGCGTCAAGTGTCAAAAGACAAAAAGAAAAGAGGTTATGTTTTTTTTGTTGATAATTAAATTTGTAAAATCAAATTTAAGAAAGAAAAGATAATAAAGTTTGAATAATTAATTTATAATAAGTAATACTACTAAATTCAGTAGTCAGCATAGAGTAGTGAGTAACGTCACGGCTTTGTGTCCAAGAGGTTCCGGGTTCGAGACTCGACAGGGTCAAAAAAATTCACAACTGGACTACCACC
>JANSTW010046792.1:0-13296 GCA_027564275.1 Diadocidia ferruginosa
TATTATTTCAATTAAGAATATGTTTATGAGTAAATCTAAAGTGTTTTCGAATTATTACAATAGTTATTAAGGGCAAAGAATTCATTTAAACGGAGCTACGTCATTGCACGTGCAAACAAATTATTATTATTGGTATTCGTTATATTAATGCATCTGAAGCTCTTCCTTTTTGATAATTCGATGTTGCTGATGCAAGTTTTAAACTTTTAATTTAACAAAAATGTCCAAAGAATATTTTCTATAAAAAAAATCACATTACACAGTATCGTAAAGATTAGAATCTGAAAGGTTGTTTTTGTGATGTGCAGAAATAATTTAAAAAAAATATATATTAAAATAACTTTATTTTTAAAGATTTATTGTTTAAAAAAAACAGCTGAATTTTGTCTTGTACAACTTGATTTGTGGCATGATAAACCATAATGACTGCTGGAATTATATTTTGCCCTTTTATATATGCATCTGAAGCTCCTCCCATTTGATTATTCGATGGTGGTGACGCTATATCGTATTTTTTACTTCAAAAATTAAAACTTATTTAAAAAATAGAAAAAAATCTATATAAAAAGGTGGAAAAGACGTACAGAATTCGGGTATACTATTCCGATTAATATTGTTGTTGTATAAATTTTAATAAATAATTAATTATTCAGATAGAATAATGGGTAAAATTGTATACCAATGCTCGATAATGATGATGATATGTCTATAACTGATAGTAATTAGCAGTATTTCATATATACAAAAATTTGTATTATTCGCTGAAATTGGAGTTGTAAAATTTGTTTCCGAAATTTTTAATTTTAAAGTCCATCGCATAAAATATAATAATATTAAGAGTGTTTATTAATATATTTTTTTAAATTCTTTTTCTATATGCATCTGATTTAAGTGCATAGCATCCATTTTTATTTATTTAAACAAAAAATAAAATTTACTGAGGTTTTTTTGGAAACAACAAAATAAAAATGTTTAAATAATTTATAAAATCACAGTAAAATTTATTGTTTACATCTATATCTTTCTGTCTTAATACCCAAATTTATTACTAATAATATTAATCAGTAATTTATTTTCAATCGCCTTGTTAATATTTAATTTTTTCTCTAAAAAATAAATTAAACATAGCATTTGTTATATTATATATATTACTAAGTATATATAATATATTTTGAGCGTGTAAAATATTTTTTTAAACTATTTTTCTATTTTGCTATACAATATAACATTTTTTTATATATATAATTGCTAATTGCAAGTGACTTTAAATACTTATAATCTAATAATTTTTGATTTTGATTTATTTTTTAAACTTTTTTTTTTGTAAATCACACATCTATAGAGTTGCGATTAATTGAAAATGATATCTATATTCACAATGTTTTATAATCTTATATTAAAAATCACTTCCATTAATTTTTGAAGAATTTTTCTTAATAAAACGAGTTGTGTATGCGTGGCTTAGATATGTGCAAAATTTTTTAAAAACTTTTTTCTTCATTATTAAGTAGGATAAAATTTTAAAATATTTTTCTTTCATAATGGGCTATTTAAAAATTTAATTTTAGATTTTTTTAAATTTTTATTTGCACATATCTATGTATATTGTTTAGCTTTAATTTTATTATTATAAAAAATAATTAATTTAAAATCAAACTATATATATATTAACATTACATCACAGCCCCTGATAATAATTATATAAATAATAATTTGCACTGATTTTGTTTCCGAGTAAAAGAAAATCGCATGGTTTTTTTTAATTTTATTAATAATCTATTTATTTTTTTCATTAACTGCCATTAAAAAACAGAAAAAACTAAGACAATAGAAAAATTCCAACGAAACATAAATACACATTATTATATATACAGATAATTTAAAAAGAAATTTATACTATACTAATTTACCGCAGGTTATGGGTAGTTAAGGATGTTGTGGGAACCGAAAAAAGTCATATGTTAAGGTTAAATTGCAATATAATAAAAATCTCAAAAGAAAAATCAGAGTTAATATAGAAAATACTATACTGATACCCTGGGTATATTGTTTGAACTAATACCGTTTTTTTTGGTAGATTAGGTTTTTTTTGAAAATTTATATTTTTTTATTAATTTTTATATAAATTATCTAAATGTGGTTTTTATATAAAATCTGCTTTTTGTTTTTAAAATTTTGGTTAAAGTTTTCCGAATTATTTAGTATAAAATATTATTTTATAAAAAAAATGTTATTAACAAAATTATACAAATATACAAAATAGGTTTGCTTTAAGCTATAGAGTTTCATGTAATCTTGATAAAACAAAAAAGGTTAAGGTGAACAAAGATATAAAAATGTATACGTCATATGAAATAACACCCAAGGGATTACCGCCCAAAATATATTTTTATTGTACAACACACTAAAATTTACTTTTTGAATATTTAAAAAAAATTATTTTGGTGTTATTTCTTTCGGGTGTTAATTAGTCGGTGATATTTCTCTTAGCTTTGAAGAAAAAAATGAGGGTGTTAATTCCCTGTGTGTTATTTCATGTCACCAAAAATGTATAAATATTCCAATGAAATAAAACTATAGAAACGTAAATCTTTTTTTATAATAGCAAATTAGTCGTTTTTATAAATCTTTGCTCACCTTCATCTTGAATTAAAATAAACAAAATTACAAAAAACTCTGGCATTATTCTAGAAAAAACATATATAATTTTTTTCGCCATATTTATGGTTGAAAATATGATAAAACAATTTTATGGTTTTATAAATTTTACGAAAAAATGCCAGTTACAATGTTCTTCTTCGAGATAAAGTAAAATAGAAAAGAAAATACATTTTAATAATATTTATATATTTCTATTATTCTAAATAAATAAACTATATAAGGTGTAATAAAGTTTTAAATTTTATTTTTTTTTAAATTATGTGTTTAAAAAAAATATTTTAAATTTTAAATTATTAAGTAAAAAATGTCTTCCAACGTATATTAAAGCTATTCACATACATAATAAGAAAATACTATTTTATGAATCACAATTTATATATTAAACTGTAATTTTAAAAAATGTTTTAAAAATATTTATACAATCGTACAACTATAAATTTAAATTCATAATTTCAGTTGGTCCCTGGAAAAAGATTGTAACGTCCAAAAGCTGATTTTACAGAAAATCGATTTAAAGTTTTTGTTTTCTATATAAGCCTATAAAGTGTTGTAACTTCGTCAAATTAGCTAATATAAAAATGAATTTTACTCAGTATATGTAGATTGTCGCTGGGACATCAAATTTGGTAATAACTCAAAAGTATGGTAAGTCCACTTACAATCTTTTTCCAGGGACCCACTGATTTATTTATAAATAAAGCCTTGAGCGTTGGCAAATTTTGGTTTTGGTCAAATGTTATAGAAAACATTAACATCGTTCACTCAAATTTTATTGAAAAATCGTCCAAAATGTTGGGAGAAAATTAAAATAATATAAAACTCAAATCATTAATTCGCACGTGAATTAATTCTACTCATAGAAAATCTTTTTTTTTACTTTTTAAATCTTTGGAACTTAAAGAAGATATTTCGCATAAACAAATTGTTTATTACTCTAAATTATTTTTTTTGAAGAACATATTGCACATAATTGTTAAGAACAATTTTTCATGGAACCTATTTTTAAATATATATTTTAAATTTTTTTATTAATTTCTAAAATCTCTGTACATTTAAATGCGCGCTACGTGCGATAGTGTTAAGTATTTTATTTTATGCTTTAATTTAGATTCCGATTTCTGATCATCTTCTCAAAACATTTGAAGTCAAATTTGTTTTTATAAATTGTATTCCAAGATGGAGTTTTTATGTATAACTGATTTCCATATTACCTAAAAAGTTTTTTTGTTGCTTCAAAAGTCTTAAATATAAGAGAAATTTCATTTTAGTGTTAAATTAAACTGATGATAATAACACTGTGTTACAGTGATTTTATACTTTTCAAGTAACATAGTGTAAATTGTATATCTAGTTGAGTACATGTACAATACGGCCTCATATTCAAGATTTTTCAAACACCCCCAAACATTCTTTTTGCCATTAGAAAACGTGTTTTTGTGACATTGCGCAACTAAAGACTTCTAAATCCGCCATTTTTAAAACGATTTCAAAATTAAAAACGGTTTTAGAAAGTGAAATGTCAATACTGTCAAAATATGTTTATAGTTTGGTTATTGCGTAAAAAAAATGTAGGCGAAAGTTTTAAATTTTTGATTTTTTTTTTCTTAAAAATCAAGTTTACCGCCATTTTTTAACCACATCCAACAAAAAAGACAAATTTTTGTTTTAATTTTCTTAAAGAAAAATCGATTCTGAATAAAAGAGATTTTTTTTGTTAAAATCGATTAGAATTTGTCGAAGTTACGACAGTTTTTTTTCTCGGACGGATAATTCTTGTCAGATCTTCACTAAACTTTTTGTATGTAAGGGGTGTTTTCATAAACAAATTTTGTTAACAAAACAAATATTTTGGATGCCTTTTAGTCGATCCTCATCATTTTTTACTCTATCCGATGATTTTAATTTGTCCAGTTTTTTAACTTCCCCTTCCAAAAGAGGATCAAGCGCCATTAACTCCTGAGAACAAATTTGGTTCATTAGACTTTCTTTTATTTCCTTAATAAGTTTAGAGAGGATGCGGAAGTCCCAACCATTCGTTTACTGTACCTGGTGGATTGGACTATTCAGTATTAAAGCCGCCCCCTCTGAATGAGAGCCTTGCGCTCCAAACTCTTGAAACAGAGGTTGTTCGGGACAGTCCTCTCTTCCTTTTTTAAAA
Source organism: Diadocidia ferruginosa (assembly GCA_027564275.1). Classification (NCBI taxonomy): domain Eukaryota; kingdom Metazoa; phylum Arthropoda; class Insecta; order Diptera; family Diadocidiidae; genus Diadocidia; species Diadocidia ferruginosa. Next base: position 4,820 of record JANSTW010046792.1, read on the forward strand.
GTCGTGAGAGGATCGGAGAGTAGGGTAATTATTCAGTTTTAACATTTTTAGTACAGAGTACAGACTAGAACAAGAACTATCCGTTTAAGATATTACAAAGCACCATAATTTCGACAATTTCTAACCGATTGTAACAAACAAAAACTCTTTTTATACAAAATCGACTATATTTTAAGAAAATTAAAACATAATTACTTTTTTTAGATTGATTTTGTTCAAAAAATAGCGGTAAACTTTAAAATAATTAAAAAAAAAATCAATCAACTATCGTCTAAAAATTTCTGATACCTATGAATTTTATACTTTCTAAAAAACGTTGAAATTTAAAATCGGGTTAAAAATGTTTAACTGCGTAAAATAGTCTAAAACAGTTTTTTTTAGATAAAAATGTATTGCCATTTTTGACGATTTTTCAAAATTTTTAAATTTCATAATTTGATAGATTTGTTCTATAATATAAATAATTAATCGTTTAAATGTCTGAGCGGTAATTTTTTCTGATTTAAGGGATAAATTTTGAAATCAATTATATTTTTAAATGTGCTTGGGTGTGAAATTGTGTTTTTCGCCAATATCTTTTATAATTTTCGTTTTTCCATATCTCAAAATGTATACATTATACAAGTTTACGAAAAACTAACACTATAAAATATATTGGCAAAAACACAATTTCACACCCATATGCCATGGGTGTTAGGTGAACTTTTAGTTTTTGATATCTTTAAGTCTATAAGTAACCTAGATTGTTGAATACTTATCGTTTAGATAATGTTATAACCTATATAATATGCTAGAAGGTTTTAGATAGCATACAAAATAAGCAAGTTATTTGCTAAAATCAACTCAAACTAATTTTCAAGATGGTGGCCGTTTCGGACCACTTAGAATCCCATCAAATTTGAATTTAGAGTCAGGGGATATATACTAACAAATATATAAAAATGTTTATGACTTCAAGCAAATTGTTTTTAAGTTGCGAAACAATGAAAAAAATAAATACAAATTCTATCCTTACTCAACCATTGAAATTTCTTGCATTTCAATAGAACATTTCTATAACAATATTTCAATTTTTTTACGTAGGAAAGGATTGGCTGATGGATGTTAGGGATTTTAAAATTGTGTAAAATTTTGTTGAAGAAAATTTATATTAAAGGGTATATAATCAAACCCTTTAATATAAATTTTCTTAGTGATTTTGAAAAAAATATTATTATAAAAATTTGATATGCGATTAATAAGCAATGACGAAGAAGGACTAACGAGTTAGTTACCTTTTTGGAAACTTCAAAAAATTTACAATCTCGCAGGCTTTTTTGAAATTTTTCAATCAAATCAGAAAACTCATCGATTAAATTTAATTTTTAAATCAGAAAAATTTATCGCTGTATCAATAAATCAAAATCAAAATTTGATAACTAAATTAGATTTTGATCGCATAAAAATCGAAATAATTTTTTAAATTTTTTTTACAAAACGTATGTGAATAGTTTTTCTTTTGACATTTGGAAATTGAAAAATTATTAAAGATTTTAAATTTAGTTTTTTTCTGTATTTTTTAAAAGAGTATTATAGAATAATTTTCAGGTAATTTTTAACTATGTTATAGTTATTTTTATTTTTTTTTTAATATTTATGTTTTTGTTTTAGTTTTTTTTTATCGTTTTCCTTTTTTTGTTTATCTAAAAAAAATCATATATTATTTGCGCCTTTCAGATGTGGGCATGATTATGATGCAGACAGGAATGGTTAAACAAGGGCTTAATTCAGTCTGTCACACATACATCGATGGTACGATTTAAAAAAAAAACAAAACATATTATAAATAAAGTTTGAACAAATTATAATATCTATACAAAAAATATAGATATTATAAAAGTAAATTTTTTTATACAAAAAACCCTAATTTTTATATAAGTATATCGAAAGTATTTTCTGCATTTATTTTTGAAATATTGTTTTGTCCTTCGTTTGTATCTTTTTTGTTGATTTTTTTTATTTGTTTAAAAATACTACTTTTTGCAGCCGGGTTTTTCATAGCATGCGGTATGTACATGGCAGAAATTTCATAATTTTTCTTATCCAAAAATTCATATATTTGCGTTTGCGGTCAATGGTAAATTTTTTTAAATTCTTCAATTTTATGAAAGCAATGTTATTTTTAAATTATTATTGGCAAACGGTTTTTTTGTAATGAAAATATATTTTTTTTAATTTACTTTCATTGGGTCTGTTCGATATTGAAAAATCATCGACATTACGATATTTAAAGAATGGTCGATTTTTTTCGATACAGCTATTGATGATTTATGGGAGAATTGTTTTTATTTGTTACTATCAATTAATCATGTCACTACTATTAACTAAAATCGTCGACAAATATCGATATAGATGAAAAATTAATATAGATATTTTTCGATATTAAAAAAAATTAGGACCATGCTAATCGGTCAACGAAAAGTGAATACTTTTGTAATATTATTGGCTCTAGCTTTCGCCTAAACCTTTCACACTAAGGTAATATTGACGTTCGATTTATATAACTATAGTGACTTATTTTGAAGTGTTTATTGTAAAATTTGTTTGATTGAACTATTTATTTTTACCATCGAATGTTATAATTCATGCTATACCTGCCTAAATGACTCGAAGATCAGAATGCATATTTGGTACTATCTGAAGGCGGATTTGCCTAGAAATAGTGCAATTCTTATCGATATGAGTAAAGATAAAAAAATTTTGAAAGGCTCAGGCGAAAGCTAGAGCCAATAATATTACAAAAGTAATCATTTTTTATTGACCGAATAGCCTGTGCCTTAATTTTAAATTTACATTACATTCACCAAAGAAAAAAAATTAAATATTTTATTTAAAAAAATATCATTATTTATCGATATATCGAACAGCTCTAATTTTATTTTATTTTTAAATTTACTATAATAATTTGAAATATACTGTCAACGCAAGCATACATGTTATGTAAGAACTTACTATTTTTTTAATTTGTTTATTGTTTTAATTTGCTAAAAATTTATATATAAACCTAAAATATATTCGATGTATAATCAAATTTGTATTGAAAGTGGATTTATATACAAAAATGACATTTAACTGCAAATACAAAATTATCCATTTTCAAAGGCATTGTTTCGCTATATTGTTTATATACAAACAAAAAATCTTTGCTGCCTCTCAATACCGTTGCTGCGTTTTTTTATTTAAGGGAAAAACAATTTTCCTTCTAAATATTCTGTGCGAGGATAATAAATTATGTATATTAGCCGTTTATATTTGCTATAGTCTTTCGTATTTCAGTAAAACGTGTAAGATTTTATTAATTTTTTTTTTCAGGATACATTTTTTGTTGCGCTACGCTTTTTTTTAAACAGCCAGCTGTAAAGCAAACTATACAATTAAGTGCCTTATAATATATGCATTTGTAAAAATAAAATATAAAGAAAAATGCTTTTTCAGTGTTTTACAAAATATATAATGAAAACAAAAAAAATAATACAAACTCGCTGTTTTCGATAAATTGAAAAAAAAAAACTAGAAATGTTTTCTATTAGAAAGTGTAATTATTTTTACCACCCAGTGGCTTTGGTTGTTTTGTTTCAATTAATATTATTGTTTATTAAATTGACTATTTTGTGTAATTGGACCAATTTTATAATTTATTAAAATCACTTTTGTGCAAATTTTTCTTCTTAAAAATACAATTTAGAATTAAATTACACAAACTAGTTATATAAAATAGATATTTTGTAAATAATAAATGCGTGGTAGATAATACAATTAAAATAAAACCCAGGGTATTTACAGTACTGTATCGCAAATATATAGGGACGAAATTGTAAATAAAAGAAAATTTTGTTGTGAAAATAAAAAAAACTAAATTTTAAAATTATAATCCTGTAATAATTCCCATATATGAAAAATCGCTAGATACGCCTTCTTACATATTAAATATATAAAGCTACGTGGAAGTTGGACATTATTTGATTAAATTTTAAATAATTTAATTTAAAAATATAAGCTTTATTCGACTAATAATAAAATTATTCAGTTTTAAATCAAAAAGCTTAAGACTGCCTAGGTGTAACACCCCGAATCAACAAATTTTTTTTTTAATGTAATCTTATTTGTCATCATTATTTATATAAGATTACATCAAAAATAAAATTTCGAAAAAATTTGTTGTTTCGGGGTTTTGGACCTAGGCAGTCTTTAATTAAAAAAAAAAACTATTAAATAAAATTTGTAATCAAATAATTAACTTCAGTATTCTATCTATATATATTATTTGTAAATTAATAATACAACCTCTTATGGCTAAACCAAATTTAAGCTACAAATATTTAAACGTTTATATGCATGAAAATGATCTATAACTATCTATTATTAGAAGAAAAAAATTAAAATATTTAAGTTATTATTGGCATTATAATATAGATCCTTTTCGTAAATATAATTTAAATTTAAAAACTATATACATATATATATATATATATATCATAAATAAAACATAAAATATAAAAACCAAATTTAAACAACAAAAAATAAATTTTATTTATAACTATCAATAATAATTAATTTAAACAAAAAAAAAATGAATCCATTTGCTGTTCATATACCATTTTTTATTACCATTTTTTTGTATTGTTTTAATCTCACAGTGGCCACCTTCAGGAAGGGCGTCCGAGCCGTTCAAATGGTTGGACGTGCAAGTACGTATATATTAATTATATAAATTATTTATAATTTTAATTATTTTTTTTTCTTTATTTACGAAAAAACACATTAAAAATAAATATGTTCATTATTTTGAAAATAGGAATATATACTTACTTAAAAAATCATTGAATGTATGATGTTGTGTGTAAACAAAAATATTTTGTAACGTGTGCGTCGTATTATGTTGTTTTTTTAGTTATTTTTATAAATATTCGGCATTTACCTATATATCAATATTTTTAAAAAACATTAAATATTCTAAAGTTAGGTAAGCTAGGTGTAAACAAAATATGTACAGTTAATCCTTAATGAGAGTGAGTTTCGGGTTTAAATAATCTCAATAAGATTATGTTTCGTCTTTCGACTCATCAGCATATATGAACATATAAGGTTCCTTAATCTTATCCTTGAGATTTTTCGATTTTAATCTATATACATAATTTCTGTTTTTTTGTTGTATATTCTTATTTCACCTGTATTGGTTTATCAAATTTTAAAACAAAATTTGAAAAATTGTAAAATAAAATTTTGAAAATAAATCTCTGCACCGATGACTGAACTGTCCGATAAATATTCAAGTTTTTCAAAATAAATATGATCGATATAATAATAATAATTATATATATATAGATATATATATATATATAAATTTCTCTTATTTCTAGAGACACACAAATTTTTAATGAATCGGTTGTTGATGAAATCACATAGAAACCTACAGTTTTAAGTAGATCTCAAACCACTATTTTCCTACTTAACATTCCTACAACCAGTGGTATATTTCCCTATAGGCAAGTTAGGCAAATGCCTAGAGTCCATGATTCAAGGGGTCCTCCAAATTATGATATTAACATTTTTTTAAACCTTTTTTTACGTATTATGTATCCTTCACAATCTACCAACAGTAAGTCGTGAAAAATATTATAGTCTCTTATTTAATATTTATTTTATATGTGAAATGTTGATAATTTCATTTTCATTTCATCTATTGTACCTGTAGTGAAATTATCAACGTTTCACATATATAATAATTTTTTTATATATTTTAGTTATTTGAATAATATATTTATAAATCTAAGGCCCGAAGAGGGCTCTCAATTTATATAAAGTTTCGTGTTTTACAATACTTGTTATCAAAAAGATTCGCTGCGCGGCAAAATTAGTGTAATCTTTCTGTTAGTTATACAAATCAAAAGCGAAAATAAAATAAAATTTAATGATTTCAGCCCCTGGTTTTTGCTTTAAATTAGTTTTCATTGAACAGAACCTTTTTTACTATATAAATAAATATTTGTACATATAAATCATACCTGATCAGGGGCCCATAATTTCGGAAGACCATAATACGCCACTGGCTACAACTAAAAAACTAACTTTAGAATATTATAAAAAAAACAGTTTTTTTCGTTAGAAATTATTTATGTTTTGTGATGAGGGCATAGTTACATGGTTTAAATCTCTTTTTTCATATATAAAATCGTCTCTCAGCGCGACAAAAATTTAATTATTTTTCGTCAAACTTGTAAAAAATCGAATTTCCACATTGACTAAAATTTTGTATTTTTTAGTTCAAGATAGATTAAATGCAGAGTTTCATGAAACTGATTATTTTAAAAGAGGACATGACATAACAAAGACACAGCGCCCAAAAGCTTTAACAAGCTTAACACCAAATCTATTTATTGTTTGTGTCTTCGCTAAAACCCGAATAAATGTCTCTACTAAAAATTATAAACAAAGCGATGTGTTTTGTATTTTGACTGATATATAACGGGTTTAAGAATTAGATTTTTTTTAAAAGCTTGTTAAAGCTTTCGGCGTTAGGTGTTATGTCATGTCACTTTTTAAAAGAAATTATTTAAAAAAAAATCTCTACCAATAAATTTTAAATTTCTAAATTATTCTTTTAACTATGCTCTTAAATTAATAAAAAATCATATTTTATTTGTCGTGTATGTGTATAAATATGTAAATGTTATTTGTCTAATAAATTTTCGTACAAATATATACAAAATTTTATCGATATTTATATCTGAGTGTTGAAAATTGTATAATAATATTAATATACAATAATAATTGTTTTTATTTTTATTTTATTATTATTACCTATGTTTTTTTTAATAAATTTAAATAAAATAAATTCATTGTCTGAAGTAATTTATGTGAGAATATTAATTGTGGGTAAAATTATTGTAAACATTTTGTAAATACTATACATAAATATATAAAAACAACAATATGTATTTAATAAAATGGCAAAAAAAAGGTTCAAAATCCTCAGATACTATAATAACTTAATTTTGAAAAACTCCTTTTTATACATCTTTTTATAGAAAAAATTAAGAGCGAATTTGGTTGAAAAATATTTCAAAAAACACGACAAATATCTCGAAATAGAATTAATCGTAATGAGAGTTTAGAGCAAAAAATTTAGGATCTTATGACCGATATTGTGTATAGAACAGGAAATCGAAATTATAGATTAATACAAAAGAATTTGTATTCCATCTTTTTCTAGCGTACAGTTCCCGGAAATTTGTGAAATTTTCGCAAAAAACTCGTATGAAGAATGTCCCTTCACATTAATATAAGTTTCAGTCCATCAATTAGTTGCAGCATAACTTTATATATAACAAAATTTAATAGTTTCGTCTGGATGCATGAAAATTATAGAAACTCGAAGTCGAAATATCTTGACAGACAGCCAACCCTATATGGGGAAACAACCTAACAAGCTGACTAAATTCACAAGAAAACAACACAAATAGGTCCTTGACTTCATATTTTCAATTTGAGAAACTTCGTATAATTCGTGGGTGTTTAATTATTAACATTTTCTTTTCAGTTCTCCGATGACCATTTTTGAAATTTAATTGACTTTTTTCCGCTAGAAAAATTATTATTAAGCAGTATCCTAGGTTGGGTCGATTTTCAAAATTTGAGAAATTCTAACATTAGCAGAGCTTAAAAGTTGCTAAATAATTTTTTTAATGTCTACCTCCATCGCATCTACCTTGAATTTTGAATAGGCAATTTAATTTTTTTTTTAATTTCATATACACTAAGAAAAAAATATTTTTTTTTAAATTAAGTAGCCCTGTGCGATATTAAAAAAATATCTATATATATATCGATATTCAAAGAATATCGATTTTTTTCGATATATCGAAAAAAAATTATAATGGTCCTATTTAATACTAATAAAATTGTCGGTTTCGAGCATGACAAAGTCATATCTGTTTCTTTAATTTTCCTTAGTTAGCAAATTTTTTCTTTATAAAAAATTACAGAAATGTCGATTTTTTTCAATTACAATTTTGTTAAGCCCTTCAAAGAAAATTTTAAAGAAACATCGATATTAAAATTAGAAAATATCGATATTTTCAGATATGTTTTTTTTGTATCTTTCAAAGAAATTTATTAAAATATCGATATTTTAACATATGATTTTGTCGATCTCTTTATAGAAAATTATACATATATTGATATTTTTCAATTACAATTTTGTTAAACTCTTAAAAGAAAATTAAAGATACATCGATAATAAAATTAGAAAATATCGATATTTTCAGACATGATTCAGACGCACATGATATTGTACTTTTCAAAGAAATTTATTGAAATATCGATATTTTCAATCAATTAAAATTTTGTTAAAATTAAATTAAAATTAAAGAAACATCGATATTAAATTAGAAAATATCGATATTTTCAAATATGATTTTGTAGTTGTCTTTATAGAA
>JANSTW010046803.1:0-13295 GCA_027564275.1 Diadocidia ferruginosa
TATAATTTTTTAAGACATTTAAGAATTTTACAACATACAAATTTAAACTATGATCATATGAGCCTTTATCAAAGCTGATCGTTTTGTCAAAATTTTAAAGTCTGCAATTTTGTTTATTTTAATATAAATTCTAGTTCTGATAAATTTTATTAAAATACATTTGATTTTAAAAAATTATAAGAGAAATTAAATATAAAATTGCATCTAAATTATGATCATATAAGATCACCTATATAAAGAAAGTTTGGCTGATTATATTGTTTTAGAAGCAAATTTGAAATATATTTATTTATTTTTAAATACAAATTTAATATAAGAACATGTCTTATATGATCACATCTTTGTAACGATCATACACTCTTACAAAACTTTAGATTAATTGCTTGATGCTTCTAAAAAAGTGATCGTGTATTTAAAATATGTACTTGAAAATCAAAATTTGAATTTAAGCAGCAGAACATCTACAGACTACAATATATGATCATCATCTTTATATTAATGTTACGAAATATCATATTTAAATAGACCATACCAAATATTCCACAAATGTAATAATTTGTAATCATACTATAGATTTTATATTTTAAGAAAATATAAATTTTTTTTTAAAATATGATCATTTATAATAGATTTAAATTTAAATAAGTAAAATGATATCTATAATATATGATCAATGATCATCTACATCACAATATATAATATGTATTAGGTGATCATATTTTTTAGATTTAAAATAATGTTTTATGCGAATTTATATTGTCATTTTAATATTTTTTTTATTTCTATAAAGTTACACAAAAGACTTCTTTCTTATAGAAGAAAAAAATAGAAATCTTAATTTTTTTCTTTTTTTTCAAAAATCCATTAAAATAAATATTTCTAATATTCTTTAACGAAAAAATGCATAAATAACAAGAGCCAAAAAAACTATAAATACAGATTTTTAAAGATCCCAGGGTCTATGCTATATAGTCTTGCAGGTACATATTATTATATATTTTAAAACTATATAAGGGATGAAGAAAAAAAAACTTTACGGAACAAAAAATACAGAAAAAAGAAAAATAGTTTTTTTCGTCATCTAGCATAATAAACCAGAAATGAAGTTTTTATAGATTTTAAAGTTGAAAAACTAAAATGAAAAAAATTTAATCCAAAACAAAGCGAAAAAAATCGCAGAACTTTATTTTTTTTTTTACTTTTTGTATTAGTCAGGGACGACAGAACTATTATAATAGGACGTACTATATATTGCACAATAGATGGAATTGAATAGACGACATTTTTTTCGTTTGGTGACAAAAGATTTGTGTTTTTTAGTGCGTAAGTTCTTAACATTTGTATACGATAGAATATATTGAATAAAGTGTGCCTTGTCATATATAGATTTTTAGACTAAAAAAATATTAGAAATCTTTAATGTATATAACTTTAAAAAAACCATTACAAATCATATAATACCTGTCAATATCTAAAAGATTAAATTGAAAAAAATATTAAAAATTTAAAATATTAGAAATATTAAAAAAAAAACAATTATTTGAAATATGCAAGTTATATGGCGCAGTCGGTTTATATAAAAATTGGATAAATTCCTAAATATTTTATTAATCGTTATAAGGTTTAATGCGATCAATTTTTTTCTTTAAAGAAATTCTTTCGATTTATCAAAAAAAAATAATAATCAATCAACGATTTCAGTGACAAACTCATTTTAACGAAATTAATTCATTGTCAATGGAAAGAATTTATCGTGATTTGATAGAATTTCTTATAAACTTAAAGAATTACAAAATTATGTTAAAGATCGATATAAAGGAGAAACATTTTTTTGAATTTTATTTTTATCAAAAAAATAATTTTTTTTAAATAATAAAATTATGTGAAATATCAGCATTTGAGGAAAACTTTCTTAAAAAGAATTTATAAGATGGAAATGATATCGCTTTTAAAATTAAATATTATAGCAAGATCAATAATGAGAAATTCTTCAATAGGATTTTAAATAATTTTTTAATTTATAAAATGTATGTAAAAGATAAACATAAGGAAAATAGATTCGTAAATTGAATTTTCAATATTTTGAAGAAAAAATGAAATCGCTTTTTGAATTAAAAATTATATGAAAGGCCAATAAAAATAAATCTTTCTTGAATAGGATTTTTAACAAGTTTTTAAATTTATCAAAAATAAAATCACTTTTAAAATTAAAAATTATTGAAGGAAAAATTCGTAAAAATTTAACAAACTTTTTATAAAATCAATGATAATTACCTTAATTGTGATGCAAATTTAAAAAAATCATTGTTGTTGCCACCATGTAATACAATCTAAAAGTTCTTCATCTTCAGGATTGTAGGCATCGTAAACTTCATATTTGTAGGGTGGTTGTGTCTGAACATAGGACGAGTGGCCGGTTGATGCATCTGATGTATAGGAGGGTGTCGGTGAGACAGATGCCTCTGAACAAGGTGGCTGAACACCGTGTTGCATAATTGGACTAGCGGCATAATACGAAGAACCAGATGAACTATGCAAACTATGTGTACTTGTACTAGCCGCATCATGTTCATTTTCGTCTAGTAGGTCTTGTAATCGTCGAATATATTCAACAGCCAATTTTAATGTGTCAACTTTACTTAATTTTTTACTAGCACCTCTGCCACCGTTTGTAAGCGCTGTTATTACGTCCGAAGGAATGTGTTGTCTTAGGTTGGCAAATCCATTATTGACCTGTTTAACACGATTACGTTCTCTGGCATTCCTTCGTTGTACTGAAGCCGGTTGGGTTCCGTATGGCGTCAAATGGGTATAGCTCATTTTCTTCTTATTAAGACTATTTTGATCTAATTGTGCCATAATATTGGCTGATCGTTGATGCTCTGCTGTGGCCGGAGCAATTGGTCGTTTGCCCTGATGATGCATTATGACCGGTGTTTGTTGATTTACCAGAACACAGTTGTTTGTAAGCATATGCAAATTTTGTCCAATTGTCATATTTCTAATAACTGCTGTTGCCATTTAGTATCACTTATTCACTTAATTAAACAATATTTAGAAATTTCAAAAATATTCCAAAACACAAAATTTCGTAAATATTTTTCCAACACTTAACGCAGATCGTTCGTACAAGGTTTGACCTTCTCGCTACCAGATTATGTTTGTTACTGATTTGTTGAAAAATTAAATTCTTTATATGATCCGCACTTCAACTTTATATAACATGTAATGCGAATATAACGAAAACGAAAATAAACAAAATCAAAAATAAAGAAAAAACTAATACAGAAAAGGTACACCAAAAAAATGTATATTTTTTTCCAAAAGATCGACAAAAAAAACTTATGTGTGCTCGACGGAAGCAACTGCCGAAATGAAACCCTTCGACCTAAGCCCTTGCATTTTGTACACTTTCTACCTGTGTATATGCGCCGATCATTTTTCGATATACATGTTCTCTGCTGAGGTCCCTGGTGCTATCCTATCCCCTCTACTGTGTTGCTGCTGCTGCTCAAACAATAAAAGAACCAAAAGCAAAAAAAAACAGTGCATGCGAACCTGATCCCCTCTTGCAATGTGCGTTTTGTATAAGGCCTTCTAAAAATACACAATATTATATTTCTCTGGTGGCTGCGTTCTACACGTATATATTTTGTAATATATACACAGGTACATTCATTCCTTTATATGATCTTCGTGTATTAAACGATCGTCGTACCGATCGAGGGTCGTAAACGTGTGACCCGATAAAGCGCGTGCCGTAGACGTGAGTCGCATGGCTGAGGCTATAGCTTATATACAGTGCAAGCTGCACCGTATCGTAAACACAGTACCACAAATGCCGGCTTGCCTGAGTGCAACAAAGATAAAAATAGAAAAACTTTAAGTTCTCACTGAAGGCAAGTTGCAGCTTGCAAAGAACAACAAGCTTTATATTATAAGAAATATTAGCGAAAGACGGAGATGGTCCTACCTCATGATCTTTTATAGAAAATTGGAACAAAATTTGTATGTATTAAAGATGCCTCAATAAAAAGAGAATATTATATGACATTGGATCTTGTATATCGGATCTTATTCGCATCTTATAATAAAATTTCTTCATCCTCGCCAGTAACATTTTGAATGTCAAACAAGATGTTTCTTAAGAGCAAAATTTTTTCTTAGCAAATTTTTACGTATTTTTTATTTACGCAGGTGATCGTATTTATATAAATTTATTACAATTTAATTTTAAATAAAATTGTGCATTAAAATCGCGGAATAATTATTTGATAGACACTCGCCATCAAGCATATCTCATTTTTTTTATTTATAATTTTCATTTCCTGTGTCGGGTGGTGGGTCCTGGTTCTGTTGATGCTAATTCATAGCTCTAATATATTTTTTAGTCACAATTCATTTCCATTTAGCGGAACCGAGCAATTTTATTATTTACAATTTTATAATAAATTTAAAAATAATTCCGTGCGCATTAGGGGTTGTTAAACATATTTTTATAGTTTGATTTTTAATAAATATATATTGTTAATTTAAAAATATTTATTTTCTTTACGCTTATGGATTTTTAGTTATTTCAAATAGAAAATTAATGTTAGTCAAATAGATTGGTATTTTTTTTAAATTGTTTTTATATTTTTGTTTATTTGGGGTTGTTGTAGTATAGACTATAGAGGTGGGTAATATATTTTTTTAACCCCATTATTACCTATGCTTTTATGAAATGTATAACACTTCCTGTATGCGATCCGGTCTGATGCGGAAAACTAATTTGAAGTTTTTGTTGCTTTTTCTAAAATCTGGAAAAAAATTAATTTATTTAAAATAAATTAGCCGAAAACACGAAATTGTTCTATAGGTTTATTCTAGAATATTAGATAAATATGATCTGAATGATCATTGTTTATTATTATATTGATGATCAGATGGAAATGTTTCAATTTTGTTAGAAATTTGTAAAAAAAACTGTTAAGTAAAACCAAATATTTTCTTATATCAGAAAGAGTAAAAAATTATAATTAAAATATGATCATACGGTTTCGGTCTTACGAGAAAAATAAATTTTAGTTTTTATTGTTTTTCATTTTGTTAAAAATTTGAAAAAAACAAATGTAATTAAACATGATTCTATCAAAATGTCTCTGTTGCTTATATAAATAAAGAATATTAGAAAATTATGATCATTATTTAAAAGTATATTGAAATATTTCAATTTATGATTTGTTCAAAATTTATAAAAAAGGGAAACAACTACTGTTTTCAAAATAACTTCAATTAAAACAAATTACTTTCTTATATCAAAAAAAGTAAAAAAAAGCAGATCATATTCATAAGGTTAGTTTAATTTAGTAAAAAAAAATCAAACTTTAATTTGTTTTTCGAAATAAACCGAATGCGAAAAACTAATTAAAGTTTAATTTATTTTTTTTACTAAATTTTGTTAAAAATCTGGAAATTTTTAAATTTATTGCCGAAAAAATCAACTTTTTCTAGTTGATCAATTTATTATTATTTATTTACATTTTGCAATTTATGTTTTGTAAGAAATTTAAAAAAAAATTGAAAACTATAGTTAAACAGTATTTTCAAACTAATTTTAAATAAACAAATTATTTTCATATATCAGAAAAAGTTAAAATTAATAAGTAAAAAATGATCCGGTCTAATGCAAAAAAAAAAATCAAATTTTTATTGTTTTTCTTAATTTTGTTAAAAATCTGGAAATAAATTTATTTAAGCTGAAAATACAAATTGATCTGTAAAATATTTTTGATTTATATATTATATTAGAAAAATATGGTCAATATGATCAATTGATTATTTTGTGACTTTTTTTCGATTCCATATGATCAAAAATGTAAACTTAAAAATTAACATAATTCGATATTTTTATAATTCTTTAAACAAATCTAATAAATTTGTGTGTACCTAATTGGGTTTTCATTAAACGTATGATTATGACCATCTAACGATCAAACTGGTCGAAAAATTTTAAAGTATTTATCTGGTATAATTATGTATTTTCTTAAAAATTATTTAGTTTATAAAAAATATTTAAAAATATGAAAAAAATAATAAATATATTTAAAAAAAGGTCAATTAGTTATTATATCAATTAATTCCATATAATATATATAGGGATTTCCATGGTCAAAACAAACATTAAAATACATAAGTTAAGAATCCTTTTTTGTATTATATAAAATTGTGATTGATTTTAACTTTAAAACGTATTTAAATAAGAAAACTGGAATTTAAAAAAAACTTATATTATCTCGACATAATTATATTGTCGTGTATGCCTTGCATTCTCAAAACGCAGACTTCTTGCTGATTAAGTATCCTTTATATTAATTTATATGAATATACAACTAAAAGCGTTATCCTTATCATTATGAAATTCAATTATCAAGTTAAAAAAAAGTATTTCTTATAAATTCAATTATATAAAAACATTAAAACAATATCACTTTAAACATGCAATAGAATTAAACGCAAAATATATTAAGTCGTTTATTTTGCTTTAATGCAACAAATTGTTTTTCCCTGCCACTTGACTTTTCTTATATACGAGTAGCAGAATAAAAAATAAACATTTCTTGACAATGTCATGCTAATTTTTAATTTTATTTTTCTGACCCTCAAATTGTAACGTAATATAATAATTTATATATGTATAACCACTTGAATGTCTGAGAGCCTGACTTTATGCTAAGACTTAGAAGTGCCGTATATGTTTACTAGTTATATGCTATTAATAAATAAAAATATAGAACTTCTTATTTAGTTACAAGTTTACAAGTACGTGCAGCGAAATGTCAATTATGATACTTAAAAATAAATTGCATGTAACTTTAAGTAATTTCAAAATATTACATTAAGTTATTGCGGTACTTGTGTCGTACGTCTCGATTTTTTTTTCTTCAAGATTTATTTTTAGTTTTTCAATATTAAATATATATACGCTTAAAGAAGTCACGCATGTTTATGGGCTTTTAGGAAATTTTGTTATTGTTATTTATTATAAAAAAATTGTATAATAAAATGCGTAGTAAGAGATCTTAAGTTTAAAACAAATGTATTTAACATTTTGTAATAAACTATTTTATCAGTAAAATTCAGTGCTTCTGAGAATGTCTAAAATTCTGAACGAAACGTTAAATTCTGTAAAATATTTATTATATATGTGAAATGTTGATAATTTCCCTACAAATACTGTTATAGGTACACTACAGTAAACAGTTACTGTTGGGTAGATTGTGGAGGATACAAAATACGTAAAAAACAAATCTGTAAAATGTTTTTAAAGTAATCAGAGCAACAAATTTTGTTCTCAGGATGTCTAAACTACTAGACGAAACATGAAATTAATTCTGTAACATATTTAATAAATATCATACGACTCAATAAAAATTTAGAATATTTAAAGATTTTTTGTGATTTTATTTTAGATAAATTATCTTGTGTGTTGTGTACTTAGATTATCTGTTTGTTATAATAATTATTTTACTATTTTGTCCACTGTTTTAGACATCCTCAGAAGCATTGCATTTTACTCTTATCGATATATTAGTGCATTTTATGTTATTTAATAAAGCTTCAATAATGTAGATTAATTAATATTTATTTATTTAAAATTAAAAGTTTTTATCGGTTCCTTAGTCTTTTTTTTATTTATTTGACCTTAAATTAAATATCTCCGCTACGCAAGATTCGACAAATATTCGACAGTTACCGTAGGAGCTTTGGAGGAGCCAACATATATGTCATAACGTTTTTTATATGAAGATTGTAGAAACTCTAAAATCGATGTAAAAATGAAAAAAATTGTATGCAATTTTTATCAGTTTTATAAACTAACAGTGTAAGAAAATAGCAACTGAGTAAGAGTACAAAAACGTAGCTGGGATTTATCTTAGCATTAACAATAAATAAAATGAAAGACAATAAGTAAAATCGTCCTCTTGCTACCTAGCTTTGGAGTAGAGAACTCGATGGTGCTGATAATTATTAATTACATTTAGTAATACTAAATAAATATAATAATAATTATTAATTAATGCATATTATTTAAATTAAAATTACTTAATCTTCAAAATATTTTAAAAACTTTTTCAAAGAAAATGATTACCAAAATCCAAAATTCTTAAAAGAGACCTAGAAATCTCCAACTATAATAATTCTGATTTATGTTATATAGCATGCAATGCAAATCACTTAAGAATTTTATATACAAAAGCAAAAAAAAACACCAACCCCTATAAGAATTTTGTACAAAGATTTTAAAAATAACGATTTTCTTCTTATCAGATACTTATAACTATAGTCAATATTTAATATGAAGCATAGAGACTCTGCTATTTTATGTTCTTCATCTTTGCCAGTCTCTGCTGTGTACCTGCATTTTTATTTCATTTTTAGAATTCGTTTGAAAAGAACCTTTTTTTTTGTTCAGACATTTTTTTAAGGGTATCTCTACTTTATATTATATAGACAATAATTTTTAAACCCCTAAAAGTGATTTTTTTATGGATCTAAAGTCTAGTCTCTTGACGAGAAAAATATAACTCATATACACAAGGTACTTATATTATTACGTTGCATTATATTCCAAATATTCTGGCTTTGTTCTTTTCATATACAATTAATTAAATTTTATGGTACGTGATCTTGTGGTAATATCAAAGACTAAAATTAATTTAATAAATAGTTTTGTGTTCTTGCAAGAATTACCACAAAAAAAACCACAGAAAAAAATTCTATTTTTTAAGCCGCATCTGATCAAAAGGGTTGAAAAATGATTGATATCGTATATGAGTTTAAATATAGTTAAAACCCAAAGGGTAGCAATTGAGAAAATGATCTTGAAACAGTAGTATCACTATAATATATAAAATGTACAATTAACTAGTGGCATATTATAGCCCTAAATTTAAAATTAATTATTTTTTAAATTATCGAATTTCACTTTTCTGTATATCATGGGAATATCACAAACGCATTTTATTAGCTAAGCGATTTGTGCTAATGACGCAAATGTATTTTTTTATGGCTGAGGAATAACGAAATTGGATTTGTTGATTTGGTATGCTTAATTTTTGGATTAAATTTTAATTTTTAAATTGTTATGCTTTGTTTTAAGATTCGGCGGTGTTATATAAGGGCTTTTATATAAAATTTAGATTTTAGAGAATTCTTAATTTGATGGTTTTTTTTGTAATTTTGTTGCGTTCAGGACAAACAATTTTTGGTTTCGTTAATGCTTGATATTTGGGTATAAGTATTGAGTAATAAGCTGAAACACATAATTTTCCTGCAGAAAACTTTTACCTAGATATAAGAATTTAAAAGCAAAATTTGTACACAGTTGTTTTTACCAATAAAGTATGTTCCTGATCGACAAAATATTGTAAATTTAGAACCATCGTGCTAAATTCAAGATGGCATTGTAATTCAAGATGGAGTCTAACCTTAAGATAGTATCAGAGCATAACAAATTGAATTCTTTGCCTTAACGCCTAATTACACCAAATCTTTTTAACGGTACTTATCAGATTTTACAATTTTTTCCAATTTTACTTTTTTATTAATACGTCAATTATTCAGTTAGTTGTTGCTAGTGCGAGTTGCTGACAACACTCCACCTTTGATATCGTCAAAGATATAGTCATCAATGAAAACCATGGTATCAGATAGAAAAAAAGGGTAAATGGTCCCTATGCTCCCTCGCTTTGGAGGTAAGGACACGATGATGATGAGTTAGTTGGTTACAGTTCAAGGTCCAACAAAAAATGAAAACTAGCTATATTCAGTTAGCAAAAAAACTATCTTCTTGATTCCACAAGAAACGAAACAACCTATAATGATAAAATAAGACCGACCAGTTAGATCCAACAAGTTGAATCACAGAATTCTAAGAGCTCCAAGTCCAATGTCCATAGTATCTGTAACAGCTATCTGAGCAAGTTCAGTAAGTATGTGCTTTCCCAGGGGCCAGAAAAACCTATATATTGAAAGCAAATCAATCATAAAGAAAGTGCTAAAGGGCTAGATTGTCTTATACTCGTTCATAATAAAACAGCTGCGAGAACGCATATTGTGTGAGATCCCTAACCTGTTTCTATGACCAATAGGCCAATAACTGCCAAGTCAGTAATAAGTATGTGCTTCCCCATGAAAATCTTCTGGTCATGACCAAAATATTGATTTTCCTTTTAAATTAATAATATTGTTTTCTGTCCTGCTTCTTAAAACTAAACAAACTCTAACTTTGACATGCATGCCAAATAGTTAAAATTCCAGTGGCCATGTGGTATTGCATGATGCTAGTACATAATTTTTAATATTTTTTTTGTAGATCTTGTACTTTTCGGTTAAATTTATTATAATTTTGATTGTTTTAATTTCCACTCCTGTATTAGTGTATAATTTAATTACACAACACAATTTTAGTATCAGTTACAGTGAATGAAATTCCAGTTTTCATATATGAGGCAGAGACATAACATTGCCACTGTAAGTATAAGATAGTCCAAATTCCTGTGATAAAAATTTATAATTTTTAAAATTGTCTCGTAGATCTAGTACTTTTCAGTTACACAAAACATTTTTGTTACGTTGTAATGAATGAAATTTCAATTTATATGAGGTAGATACTAGACCATACTGGACAAAAAAGAAGCCATCTTGAATTTGTAATTTTAGGTTTTGTCGCTATATTGAATTTTAAGTTTTTCCTAATTTTTCACTATAACATACTAAAGTTCTGAAAAATTCACTTTATTGGTACAAAAAGTCGTTAGATATGAACAAAATGAAAAAGCAATGAAGATATATTTCGGTCCAAATTATATGGTAAATTTGACCGGATTTAAATGTTACTTTTATTATATTATATTCTAAGAATTAATTTTCACTTTAAATATATTATAAATGCGAAAGAATTTTGCATGTGCAAAAAATAAGTTAATGTTTCCAGTTATTTACAAAATAATAATATATTGATGCACATCGCAAATATAATATAAATGGTCGAGTTTCACTGCCAACATACATTATATATTTATAGCGCACTTATTTGCAATTTAGTCAAAATAATCAACTTTTGCTCTGTTTTTTTATGTTGAGGAAAAAATGTTGATTTTTTTTCATTAATTTTTATTTATAAAACGAATGGTGCGTGGCAATAATTAAAATAAAATAAATTAAAAACATTGCCTTCCTTTGTATATAGGTACGTACTTTACTTTATATATAGGATTAAGAGTTCTGGAAACTCTGTGCTTCCATGGCCATTTCAAACCAATTTCGATTTTATTCTGTTTATGGAAATTATATTCATCGTTAATTTTTTTCAATCATTTTAAGTTATTTGCAATTGTTTGATTAAAGTTATGGCTTCTGTAAGTCAAAGCTTAAATTGAACAAATAAAGAAAACGCGAAATGGCGACAATTAAAATTTTTCACCTTATAATTTTTAATGTAGATTTTTTATTATTTTAATAAAAACAGTTGATCAAAATTTATATAAAATTTGTGAATTGTAATAAATTTCCTTAAAAATTTGTAATATTCTATCATAAGGTGAATATTACTTTAAATTTGATGTCGGCATGGCTTTTTATTTTTTTAAATCATTTATTACTCGAATTTCATGGAAATAACCTTCATAATTTTAATTTTTTTTTGGTAACACATTTTGTATGGAACTCTACTCTTAATGGAAACAAGCTTTTTATATTCATCATCCTGAACGCATATTTGCAATTATAAACAATAAAGGTTACAATAAAAGTAATGTGCATAACTGCACAATGCACATAGCATATATTTAAAAAATACTCATACTTTGACCACCATTGAAGCATAATAATAATCAAGTAAAAAAGCATGTGCGATGTGAACACTTTTTTTTTAATAATTTATATATAAAATGAACACAAAAATTATTCTTAAAGAGAGTTAATGAAAATAAAATAAAAAAATAAATTGAAACTTTAGTACTCAAATTTTAAATTTTGAGTACTAAAGTTTCAATTTATTTTTCTATTTTTCTATTATATCTCAAATAGTGTTATTATACAACTCTACATATAGAAGCTATATGTAGAGTTGTCTAATAGCTGACAAAGTTAATGAACAGTAGCAACATCAGACGTTAATTTTAATTTTTTCAAAATTTTGAAATCATTCTAGAGAATCATTGCGAAATTTAAATAGAGATTCAATAAAATGTATCATTAAATAAATTTTAAAATCCTATAGTCCTATAAACCGATGAGATTTTTTTTAATTAACATTGAACGTTTGTTTCAAAATAAAATACAAAGATGCAATAACTTACAATTTTCTAAAGAGCCAGCCTATACATGTATAAATTTATAATATTTTATACGATCACTTTTTGTGATAAGAAATTGTTCTCTGTATTATTTGCTAAAACCAAATAGATAAAAATAATGATATGCACTTTCAATTTTATTTGCAGTAAAATATATGCGCTGCGATCAATATATGATTAGAACCACATTTAAATGATCATATTACAATATGATCAAAACGTTAAATCGAGAAAAACATTGTTGTTTGATCAAAATGTTTACAGCCAGAAAATCACTAAAATAAAAAATAAATTTATATTTTGGTTCTTCTCGAATATATTTATAGTAAAATTGTCTGGCGCGTAAATCGAAAGAAGCGAGGTATTATTCTGTCGCTTTCGTTTTCACCATATTATATTATTGTCAGTACAACGATCATTTTGGCAAACTCGTACATCAATCATTGCGCGAATTGAAAAAAAAACAATTTTATACATTATGTTTTATGAATGTATTGTTCTTGCGGATTATCGCATTATTTATATTATTTTATTTTTACAATGTATAATATTTTAATACACGATCATACATAATATACGATCACTTTAGCGATATTTTCATTAAGGTACAACTTGGTACAACCAACATATTTTTCATTCATAAAATGTTTTTTTAAGAAAAAATCGTTTTTTTTCAGATTTATTCAATTGATCTGTGTCCGATCAATGCTTTCAAATACTTACCATTGATCGTGATATTGTTGCGATATTGCGTGCAGCATACGAATTTAAAGTGGATTAAGATACAACGTCATATACATATAGCTTGGGAAATCATTTTTTTGGCAATTTTTTTTTTGGTGTCGTGTTAATCTTCACTTGTCACGTTTTTTTTTGTTATTGAGAAAACAAAATATTTTAAAATTTTCTTTTCAAAAATCAATTTACTTAAATGAAATAATTCAAAGAGTTTTT
>JANSTW010046814.1:0-13289 GCA_027564275.1 Diadocidia ferruginosa
TTGATTTTGAGTATTTTAGTATTTTATTTTAAATCATTTAAAGCAAAAATTAAATAAATTAATTAATAACTAATAAAAAAATATTTTTCTTAGTTTAAACAAGTGGGTGTGGGGCAAGGCCCCATCGGACCTATAGGTAGAGCCGCTGCTGGCAATCATTATTATAAAACATATGCAAATAAATCCGGCATTGGTGTGTTTTAGAACATTTTTTTAGTTAGTTAAATGTTAATAAAATATAATATTTTTTTTATATTTAAATTTATTTCGCATTTAATATATTTTTGTAATGTATATATATAGAAAACATGTTTTTATGTAACATTATCACATCTTATAATAATTGGATTACCTAACATTTTTTCTTGCAGCAGCATGGCACTACTTATATATACATTTTACTATCTATAAATTACACAAAGAAAATTGTAACACATTTCCTAAAGGCATATATTTTCATCTATAAATAAGACTTAAATAAATGAAATATTAAAATTATTTTATTTTTATATAATATATCGCACAAAAGCACTATATGTGTCTATCGTAATTTAAAACCGTCTTTTTTACGCATTTGCATATTTAATTTCATCGAAGACATTAGACATGTTATAAAGCATCTCACTTTTATTTGTATACCAGCATCGACGTTTGTTACAGAAAAAACATATAAGAATGTTTTAACTACTTTGTAAACATACAAGGTGACCCGCGGATACGTGCAAATATTTTAAGGGATTATATAGGGGACCCCTATATGAACAAAAAATCGTTCTATTAGTATATGATTATTCGAACCCCAACCGACTTAGAGCCTATTTGTCAATTTTTCGACTTTTGCTGAGGTCGTTATACTGAATCTATCATATCATCGAAGATACTTATCCTAAAATGCCAAGCTAGGGCTTTTTTGAAAGGTGATAATATTTTCAATAACATAAATGCTGCTTTTACTATATTTTGAAGTTACGACTAGATCCATTTTTATAAAAAAAAAACTTATAGAAGCCCCTTCTCCCTTTAACCTTGAGATCTTACATTTAATTCTAGAGTATAGAACCATTAAAAACTCGCTAAAATTTTGTTGGACAAATCGTTCGACCTTCAGCTCCCAGACTGGCAAATATAATTTTTCTTCTAAGAAATCCTTTCAACCCTACTGGAGAATGAAGAGAAAATAATAGACTCATACCCCTAGAACTAAAGTTGTTGTAATGACCTTTCATTTGATATCACACAATTATAAATATTAATTTTCCATATTTCTTATATACTAACAATAAGCCGCCCTAATTTTGAAAGGGGGTGTGTCCACCCTTAAGTAGACAGTACAAAATTTTTTATTTTATCCACCTTTCCATTCTATATAGACTTAGTATGAAAATATTGCATTTTAAAACTTTTGCATACACACTTTAAACTCCGCCCTTGCGGAAAGGAGACGTTCCCCTCATATGTCGTAATATATTTTTTTATCAAGAGATGATTCTTTATAGAATACCCCAGGTCATGTTTGGGGGATGTTCGTACGCCTGCACTTTCGCCAAACTTTCTCTATATATATGCTCATATTTATCTGCCATTTTTAGGAGAAAAAAAGAACGTATGGGAGCACCACTTGTCCTCTTTGACATATGACCCCGAATTAAATAGGATCACTAAAAACTAACTCTTACCAAAAATTGCCCCAATCCGACTACTGCTGGTAAAAAAGTTTATCAATATACTGACATTTAAAAAAAAAATAGTCGTATAGAGCCGCCTTCACCTTTGACTTAGAAACCTCTAATACAATTGACAAATCGGCTATAAGTCGGTATAGGGGTTCGAAAAATCATATAATCCTATAGTCCTTTAATCCCTTAAAATATTTGCGCGTATCCGCGGGACACCCTGTATATAAAATATAATACCACTTGCAATATAATGCAACTTTTTAGATCGACAATTCAAACAAATGCATACATAATTAAATTATTAAGTAACAATTCTTTTGTCCATTCGCGCAGAGGAATCTATTTAATGAATCTTTCACTTAACTTTGTAATATTTATTTTAAATAAAATGTTACATTTAAGAATGTTAAGTTGTGTAATCGCACTGGGAAAAAAATGTGTCAAGGAAAAAAAATACAATTATGTGACGTGTGGTATTACGTCATCAAAACTAATGTCCATTTTTTTCAACGTATTCACAGAAATCTTAATTTTAAATTAACATGATATGTTCAATATCACATCTGATAACAGATTTTCAAGTTAATGGATTATTAGTAGTGCACTACTGTCATTCAATAGAAAGAGGACATTACATTTGGCGCCCAACATAAAGCTTGAATCTACGATTCTGAGATTAAGAGTTTCATGCTCAACTGACTGGCATCGTCTGTGGAAATATCAGACGATACACCGCAATAATCCACTATGACTTATATGTGGATTTTTGAAGAACCGACTGTGCTTATATTTATTACAATATTTTTATTAGATTTATTTTTAATAACTTAGCTTTGCTTTTCTATTTAGAATGCAATAAACAATTTTTAACCAACTTACCAATATATTTTAGAATCGATCGAAACACGGTAATAAAAAAGAATTGTATCTCTTATAAAAACATTTTCAAATAAGTTATATTACGAAAAATTGTTAAACATTTTAATAAGAAAAGACTGAAAATTGGGTTCAGTTCAACATATTTTTTTATCAGTGTAGAGCAATACACTATATAGTAGTGATGACGGCATATCACATACAATAAAATAAATATTTCTTAAAACATAATATCTTATAAATTATTTCAAGGAAAATTGAAAAAGACATGACAGTTTAAATAATAATAATATTTATAATATAAGGAATTAAAATTATAAATATTTTAAAAATATGTATCGCGCGATATAAAGCAAATTTTTCTGAACATAAATAGAGCTGAAGTCGTGCATTTTATTTGTTTTAATTTAATTTTTATTAAATTATATTACTTTAAGCTTAAAAAAAAGATATATTTTATCATTTTATAATATAAATGGAAATATAAATATTGTAAATTAAAAAATTAAAATAAATTATTTGCAATTTTGTCTTAAACTCTTAAGTATATATAGTTGGAGATTACTGAAAGCGATTAATTACAAAATGCCATAAACATATTAAAGTTATACAAAATTATGAAATACTTTTCTTGTTGATTTAATTGCTGCAGAATATTGTCACATATTTTTCGATAATGCAAAATATTTCGAAATGTGTATGACATTTTAAAATAATTATACTAAATTACACTTATATAGAGAACCGATTGTTTGGTCGCTCTAAAATAAATTGAATTTATTATTAATCGCAGAAATGAATCAAAATTTTACTTTTGACTTAAATATATTTTAATTTTTTGTTTATAAATTTAATTCTAGTAACACGCAAATAAAATAGATCCCTGAGGAACACTGGTAATAAATCAGAATTTTTATCACATATGGAATATGGATACAACTTGCGACTGATTTCACATCTATTTATAAGATTTACGGTGAAATTAAACAAATTACTGAATTTATCACAAATAATTTTATGGTTAATTCCATCACACGCTTTTGAGAAGAAATCCAACAATAACAATATAATGTATAAAATGCTGTAGCTAGGTACCGTGTGACGGTTTAAAACCTTAAAGCGTATAGTAACCGGTATAAAACATTATAATATGAAGAAATTTATGCTTAAAATCTGATAAAAGCCCAACCAAAAAAAGAAAAACTGGACAAATTTTGTTATATCCACTTTTTCCATCCAAGCTAAATTATCTTTTCTCCACTACTTATATATAAAATGACATATAATCTTCTCCACCTGCAACTTCGATTACATATAAAACCTAAATTATATAAATTTCCCTATATTATTTCATTGCAGCTCTATTTCAAATAAATGCAATTACAATAATAACACCAACCGACGACAATAATAACAATTCAAAAAACAACATAACTTCCATAACAATAACATCAACAATAGCAACGCCGCCGCTAAGAAAATCTTCATCAAATATTCAACTAAGCTTAAATCAAACCGAACGATATCGAAGACTTATTCCATATATGGCCTATTATGTGCCAACAAATGATTATTATCCAGTTAATCAAGCGTATAGCTATAATATGGTATGTATATTCTATATAGGTTTGTTTATATTGTGTACAACATTAGATTTACAAGCAGACAAAAGACAAAATATTATTTGAATATAAATAGGTAGTGGGTACAAACAATATCTAAATTTAATATAAAATTATTGTTTTGTTCAAATAATAATTTATATAGCAATCACCAAAGCAAGTTGTTAACCAATATCAACAGCAACAGCAACAACAACAGCTAAATAATGTTCAACAAACTCAGCAGCAACAACAACAGCAACAGAATAATAACATAAAAGCCCTCCAGCAACAACCAAATAATCGGCCTGTTGTGTACAATCAAATAAACAATAATTATGCTAATCAAAGACCGCAAGTTCAAGCAATACAATACAATACACGCCACCAGCCACATAAACCATATGAATCACAAATTGAACAGCAGCAGCAGCAACAACAACCACAGCAGCAACAACAAAAGCCACAAAGAATTAATTATCTTAAAGTAAGATTTTTATTTATTTTTTCAATTGTGTTAATAGATTTTTTTAAATAGTTTCATCAATTACCAACTGCCCCTACGCTAGCGCAGAAAGTCCAAAAGGATCAAATTACGCCATTTTTATTATCAAATCAAGTACCTGGAACTTTTCGGCCATTGGTCTATCAGGAGACTGGACAAAGCTATCAACCAAATAATAATTTCAAAAAACCCTACAAACAAGAAGTAGCACCGATCGAAGAAAAAGAAGAAGAAATTCTGCAATACTATCAACAGCCAGCTCCTCCTCCACCACAACAACAGCAATCCGAAGAGATTTATCATCAAGAATATATTCAGCAAAACGAAGCATTACTTCGAAATCAGCAAGAGAAACAACAAATATTCTACCAGAAACAACAAAACAAAAGACCAGATCCTCAGGTCCAATCCACCCCAAAGCCATTTTATGCTGCCTATGATGATCAATCGGAAAAGAATTACGTAAACTATGTACAGCAACCAGAAACCTTTGTTCAATTTATAAAATCCACCCCAACTCCACCAGTTCGCATTCAACAATACTATAAAATGCCACCAACAGAGCAAAGTGAACATTTGTACAAATCAACTCCATCGCCCATCAAACAAAATCATCAAATTATTTATGCAGCTGAGGAACCAGAACAAGAGATACCCGAATATCTGCCACCAGCACATAAATTTCGAGCACCACAAAAGGAGAAACCTCAATACACAAATATTCAGTGATTACAAAATCTTAAAAACAATTTCATTTAATAATTTTTAATTTTAATTTTTTTTTCATTTTTCAGATATAATTTAGATCCTGACGATGGCTACGACATTCGAGTGCCACCACAATATATTCCTCAGCAATTAATCATACCAAAATTGAAGAAAAATCCTGGCCACAACAGTTATGTCAGTACAATGGCAACCCCCGTCACAACTTATACGCCCAAACAAAAATATGTTTCAGAGAATTCAGCTGAATATGTGTACGAAGATTTGAATAAACAAATTTATCGTCCAACCATTTCAACGCCCTCCATTCGACAACATTTGACCGAAACAACTCACATTCAACCGCCCACAATAACTACGTTCACTTCAGCAGAAACACCCGCACAATCTCCACCTCCCTCAAGACGTTATCAATCCCACCAAAAAAGTCCAAAACTAAAATTAGTTCAACACATACAACCGCAGCCGGTGAAGAAAGTTCCTATTATAATTGCTGAAAAACCAAATCTGGACATTGTTCCTATTTCTGTCGAAGATGACATTTATCCACATCATCGCCTTCATCACCCTCAACCATTCCATCATCAAGAGAGAAACAATCTACCAAATTTCGACGGTTCCACATCATTGTCAGAGGTTTTGAAGAAGCTTCAAGAAACCAATCTATTGCCACAAACATTAAATGCCGGAAACATTGACGACTCGATACAAACTTTGGTGAAAATTCTGAATAACTTGAAGCAATCACAACATGTAGCGGAAATTCCATCACAACATCATCCACATCAATCACACCCACATCAACAACAGATCGACTACGACTATGGCAGTGGCCCTGGTGGCAATAATGATTATTCTGAAGTTGTTGCCGAAAAGCCCTCACATGAATGTAATTGATTTATTTTTTTATAAATTCTTTCTTTTAACCAAAACCACTTTATTAGCAACGCCATACAAAGATGCGGCAGAGCCACCAGGTCCAAATACCGGTAAGCCGGGCGTCGATTATCCGGCACTGTACGAAATTCCGCAGACAAGTTTCAATTGTAAGGAGCAGCGGTACAAGGGATTTTTCGGTGATCCCGAAACAAATTGTCAAGTGTGGCATTATTGTGACCTGAATGGCGGACAGGCGTCGTTTTTGTGTCCGAACGGGACGATCTTTAGTCAAGTAATTGATAAATTTTTTAAATTTGAATTTAGGATCTTTGGAGATTTTAGATTTTTTCAATTATTTTCCAAATAATTGTGAAAATATCAAGGGTCTCCGAAATCACGGAAATCATTTCGGAAATCAGAGATCATGGGACAAAATTTCTTCTAGTAGTTTCCCCCTCAGAAAATATTCATCGTCTAGACAATTCGTCGAGATAGAAAATTTGTCGCGATTAAAAGTTCGTCGTAATAAAACGATGCGATAGAAAATTTGTTGCAACTGAAAAAAAAATCGTTAGAAAATTCGTGACGATAGAAAATTGATTACAGGTGAAAGTTGATTGATTGCGGGAGAAAAGTCTTTGCACAGAAAATTCATCGCTGGAAAAAAATTGTCATGATAGAAAATTCGTCGCGTTGAGTAAATTTATGCGGCAGAAAATTCATCGTGTTGGAAAAATTCGTCGCGATAGCAAATTCGTGACGACAGAAAAATTGATTCCGAAAGAAAATTTGTCACAATAGAAAATTCGTCGAAGGAGAGAATTCGATGCGTCGAAAAAATTCGTCGCGATACAAAATTTATCACAGAAGAAAATTTTAAGAGGGAGAAAAATCGTCGCGATAGAAAATTCATCGCAAGAGAAAAATCATCGCGATAGAAAATTTAATGAATGAGAGAATTCGATGCGTTGAGAAAATTTGTCGTAATAGAAAATTAATTGCGAGAGAAAACTCGTCACATTGGGAAAATTCATCGCAGAGAAAATTCGTAGCGTTAGAAAATTCATCGCTGGAGAAAAAATCGTCGTGTTAGGTAAATTTATCGCGGTAAAGATTTCGTCGTGTTAAGAAAATTCGTCGCGACAGAAAGTTCATCGGTGGAGAAAAATTGTCGCGAAAGAAAATTCGTCGCGTTGGGTATATATATCGCTGGGAAAAAATCGTTACGAAGCAAATTCGGGTTGAAAAAATTCGTTGCAAGAGAAAATTTGTGGTGATTAAAAATTCGTCGTAAATTCTCCCGTGATTAACTTTCGCTAGACAAAGAGGACACGTTGAATATTCTGTACTATGCATATCCTCCTTAACTTCTTTTTTAATTTTGTCTGAATAAAACAAAACAATTTTTATTAAAGGTCGCATTAACCTGTGATTGGTGGTTCAATGTGAAATGCTCGACCACAACGCAACTGTATGTTTTAAACGAACGACTCTACAAATATATTTTACCGTTTAGTCCGAAATTTCCTGAAGACTACAGTGGTCCGGTTGTTGATAAGTAAGTAGAATTTCGTTACCTTTAAGTCGTCTTGTTAATTTTTTTTTTGCTTTCTTTGCCAAAGATATTTAGCAATCAAATTTCAAGAAATGGAAGAAAAAATGCGAAAACAAAAGCAAAAGGGTAAGGATGAAACAACGAAAAAGATTGAAGTGCACAACGACAAGGATGAAGATGTGTCAAGTGAAGATACGTCTAGAAATCCATCTGATCCACAGATTGATGACGAAGGTCAAAGTCATAATGTGGACAGTGCTGTTCAATATGCATCCTATGAAGATTCCAACGATGGTTACAATCAAAAACACCAACAGAGGTATTACGAAGATGAACCAGTTGGAAACAGTTTGTCCACAACAACGCAACAGAACCAGCAGCGATATTACGACGAGCTACATGGGAATAGTTTGTCGACAACAACTCAACAGAATCAGCACAGGTATTACGAACCACATGGAAATAGTTTGTCGTCCACAACAACAACGCAAAGTACACCGACAAACATTTTGCCACCACAACAACCGCGTCCGACCAAAAGACAAAAGGTTGAAATCGAAAGTGAAAAAGTTGAAGTGATAGAAATTAAATCGGATGGCAGTACTGGTCACCTGGTACCTGCCATTTATAATAAACATTAAATTGTATGAATGTTGCGTGCGAATGCTTGCGAATTCAAGTTTGTGGTGTGTGAATGTGATTATTTATTATCGTTTTAGTTTTTTTTTTCATTTCTTGCCAGAAACGTGTTATGCAAAATTATTAAATAAATTTTAGTTTTACTTTATCTAGTTTTAAGGTTTTTTCTACATTGTAACAAAATTTATTGTTAAGGATATTATGCGCTCAGAAAAGATTTAAATCTGTGTTACGTTTTTTTTCTTCACTCCAATATTGAACAATATTATAAACAAGACAGATTACTTACTATAGAATAAATAGACAAATTAATCATAACATTATCGAATAACTATAAATTTTATAAAGTTGTAATTTATGATCTAAAAATATTGTGTAAATAAATAAATTTAATAAATTTAAAAAAACAAATTAAATAAACCGGCCGGATGTGCATTAAAATCAATTATATAAATGCAATTCTAGTCAAATTTTATGACAAGACACGAAACATATTATTATTATTGTACTAGATATTATTTTTTGTTATTATAAGAATAAAATGTATAAATTAAATTTAAATATTTAAAAAAAAATTGTGAGAATTTTTTCTTTTTTCTTTTCAAGATTTTTAGGATTAGAGTTTGGATCAAGGTTGATTTAAATTTTAGAATACTGGAATCTTGTTTTTCAGTTCAGGATATTAATCAAGTTGAATTTTTGGATTAAAAAGGATTTTCTATTTTGAAAATAATAAAACAGAAGTTTCTGTTATTTTGGACACTCTGAAATACAAATAAACTTCTTGTAGTTACTAAACTTACAGTCTGACTTTTCATCATCGTGTTCTTTACGCCAAAGCGTGACTGATTTCGAAAGTCTGGGAAATCGTATCTGAAATTTCGAAAATCATTTTGAAAATTACGTCATTTCAAAAATCATTTCCGTAATCAGAAATATTTTCGGAAATCTCCAAAATAACGAAAATCTTGGGAATAATTTCGAAAATTTTGAAAATCCATTTAGGAAATCATCTCGGTAATCAGAAATTAGAAATAATTTTGATAATCTCGAAAATTCTTTCGTAAATCTGATATCAGAAATAATTTTGGAAATCACGGAAATCTCGAACATCATTCCGATAATTACGAAAATCATTTCGTAAATCACGGAAATGATTTCGATAATCAGAAATAAATATTAAATCATCTCGCGGTAATCAGAAATAATTTAAAAAATTTCGAAAATTTCGAAAATTAGATAAAATGACGGAAATCTCGCAAATCTCGAAAATCATTTCGAAAATTACAAGTCGTTACGGAAATCACGAAAGTTCGGAAAATAATTTCGGAAATCTCGAAAATCATTTTGGAAATTACGTTATTTCAGAAATCATTTCGGTAATCAGAAATAATTTCGAAAATCTCGAAATCATGTAAATAATTTCTAAAAATTTGAAAATCAATTTAGGAAATCATCTCGGTGATAAGAAATTAGAAATAATTTCGGAAATCAGATATCAAATTAGAAATAATTTTAAAAATCATTTCCTAAATCACGGAAATCATTTCAATAATCAGAAATAAATACGGGAATCTCGCAAATAGTCTCGCAGTAATCAGAAATAATTTCAAAAATTACGAAAATCGTGGAAATTATTTCGGTAATTAGATATTATGTAGGAAATTTCGAAAATCCCGGATATCATCTCCGTAATCAGAAGTAAGCTATAATGTCGGAAATCCCTAAAATATATTAGAAATAATATTAAAAATTACGAAAATCATAGAAATAATTTCGGTAATCAAAAATAATTTCGGAAATCTCAAAAATCACAGCAAACATTTTGTAAATACCGAAAATTATTTCGGAAATTACAAATCATTACGGAAATAACGAAAGTCGGAGAAATCATTTTGAAAATCTCGAAAATAATTTTGGAAATTACGACAATCATTTTCGAAATCACGGTCATCAGAAATAATTTTCCAACTTAGGAAAATAATGGAAATAATTTCTGTAATCAAAAATAATTTCGGAAATCTCGAAAAATACGAAATCATTCATTTCGGTAGGTAATAAGAAATAAGCAATAATGTTGAAAATCTCAAATAATATTTTGGAAATAACGAAAATCATTTCGGAAATTAAGTCATTTCAGAAATCATTTCGGTAATCAGAAATAATTTCGGAAATCTCGAAAATTATAGAAATAATTTCAGAAATTTTGAAAAACAATTTAGGAAATCATGGAATCATCTCGATAATCAAAATTTAAACTAATTTCGAAAATCACGGAAATCTCGAAAAACATTTAAAAAATTTCGAAAATCATTTTGGTATTTAGAAATATTTAAGGAAATCCCGAAAATGATCTCGCGGCCATCAGGAATAATATCAAAAATTATGAAAATCTTGAAAATAATTTCGGTAAACAGAAATAATTTCGTAAATCTCGAAAATAATTTTGGAAATCTTAAAAATTATTTCGGTAATCAGAATCAGAAACCAAAATCTCGTAAATCAATCAGAAATTATTACGGAAATCTCCAAAATCATTTCGGAAATCACGAATATCATTATAGAAATCACGGAAATCATCTCGCGGTAATCAGAAAAGAAGAATTTTCGCCAATTACATTATTTAGAAAATCAATTTTGTAACGAAAATCATGGAAATAATTTCTGAAATTTTGAAAATAAATTTAGAAAGTCACGGAAATCAATTCAAAAATCAGAAATTGATTCCGAAAATCATGGAAATCTCGAAAAACCTTTAAAAAATTACGAAAATCATTTCGGTATTCAGAAATAATTTCGGAAATATTCGATAATCATTTCCGAAATCCCGGAAATCCTTTCGATAATCAGAAATAATTTTTGGAAAACTTTAAAATAATTTCGGAAATCACGAAAATCATTATGAAAATGTCGGAAATAATTTTAGAAATTTTTTATTATAATTTTTTTTCGGAAATCATTTCGGTAATCAATAATCAGAAATCACAAATATTTTCAGAAATCAACGAAATCTCGAAAATCAATTCGGAACTGATCTTGGTAATCAGAAATTATGGAACACGAATACGATGCATTGAAAACTTGGCTGAACACAAGCTTAATTTATTAATTCCTACTTTGTTCAGTTTTTTTTTTTCAAATGTTCGAATTCACAACGAAAAAATTAACCCGAATCCGAAATCGTGTTTTTTAAATATTAGTAAATATGTAAAATTTATTAAAATATTTGTTTAAAAGTCACTAACCTGTTTACTTTGGTTGATACAAACGGTTGCTTCACGTACCGTGTCCAATGTGGCCTTTAACTTGGGCAAAAGTTGACGATTCTAAAAAAAACGGTAAATTTAAACTAAGAAATTTCTACGTTAAAATTACCGTACCTTTATTATAAGTGTTGTAATCGTGTGTTCGGCATGATGACTCTTACACTGTTGGCAAATTTCGACGTCACAATCCGAACAATAGTAATTAAATTCCAGCTCATGTTTGGCACAACAAGTGGCGGCGTTTGGTTTGTTTTCAATAAGTCGTTGTTTTAAAATTGGCGCCAATGTGTGCCGCTTTAGGGCTTTGGCCACCGAATGAATCCGCTGAAAGCACTTATCACAATACGCCGCATGACATTGAACGCATAACTTATTGGTCGATTCCGTGCTACACTCGGAACATTCCACCTGATTTTCTTGTTTATCTTCTTTTAGAGAACCAAATAAAATGGTTTGAAGAAATTGTTTGTCATATTCGAACATCCATTGCATATAGTTACAATATCCATACAAATGCAAATTCATCTCGTGATGGAAGCGAAAGATACTGTAAAATTTGTTTGGAATTAAAATTCGGAATGCTCATATTTCGTAATTCTTCTGCTTACCCTTTCTTTTCTATTGATGTTGTTGTCTTGCACTCCTTGCACGTAATTATTTTGTTTGAGTAAAAACATTGCTCGCAGGCCACATGAAAGCAAGGCAAATTGTGAGGTCTGCGGTAAAACCCAATACTTAGTATCGGCTTGCCGTTCGGTGTTATGCCTCTATCTAAATAATAATAAAGTTCATGGATAATAATAATAATAATACTTGGGGCAGAATAAGAGAATCTAGGTGTTGGGCAAACAGCTCTTATGGTTATAACAAAATATTTGCATTAGTTGAAACAGTATTGAATCGACCCCAACCAGACTATATAGTTCCTAGATTAGAACTGGATAAAAAGTTAAATACAAAATTCATAACCAGAGAGCAGTGGACAGTGGGACACACATTAGAGGGGTTCGACAACATCCTTTACTTTACACTGATGGATCAAAATAGACTGTGATGCGGGTGCCGTAGAGGCGTTTCTAGACATTTACGGACACAGGCTCGAATATCAAATCCAGACTCACTTTATAATCACTTGATAAATATTTGTCCCACTGACTTCCATCTGAATCCATATGACTGCCATGACTTTCATATGACTTCCATGTGTCTTTCATGACTTCCACATGACATAAAATCCATCGAGGTTGTCTTAGGACTTCCACATGTGAGTACCCACTCGTGTGGGACTGACTGACTGTGGAACTAGACTCACGCCTAGGGCCCCTTGAATTTACGGGCCTTAAACTTTAAATTTAATTTATTATAACCAGTATGGAGCTGTGGTTAAAGTCACGGCTCTATAATCAAGAGGTTGTGGGTTCGAGGCTCGGTAGGGCCAAAAAATTTTCACATCTGGGCTATCACCTTTCATTCGCAGGTGTTTATTAAGAAGCGTTTGCAGTGGCCCGGAAGTCACTTAAAGCCGTTGTCCGCCTATATGATACCAACTGATAGGGTTCCTCATAT
>JANSTW010046825.1:0-13287 GCA_027564275.1 Diadocidia ferruginosa
TGTGCTGGTGGAACTTTAATAACTATATGTGCTAAACAATCCACCCATGATATCTGTTCTTCGTCACCACATTCTAATGCCGAAGAATTCTCTATAGCTAATACACCTTTTTCACTTTCAGATTGCTTTATACTCAATCTTTCCACAAGTAGTTCACAAAACTCGCGTAATTGCTCTTGCAAATTATCGGACATAGGACAACAATCATCATCAACTTCATCATCAAGCATTATAGCAGACTTGTCTTCTTTTATTTTACAACTTAAAAGACGAAACATCTAAAAGTATTATTATTATTAATCTTAATTCAGCGCAGTAAAAAAATACTAATGTACAAAAAATTACTTTAATTTTTTTAGCGACACCTTCAATAACAGTTTCTTTTTTAATTTAAGAACTTCATGTTAATAATTTATGATTTATTTACCTGTTCTTTTGGAGGACACCTAAATTCTTTTGTCCGACGAGCAGCTTCAGCTGGTGGCATATCTGTTTGTTTAATTTCCATATACCTTAAAAAACAAAAATATATAATACATCAATATAAAGTTGAAAAAAACCTTTTGCATTGATCTTGCTGCAATTCAGCCACAAAATTTTCACAAAACGCAATTAATGATTCAATGCGATGTCTCAATTGAATATCACATAAGTGATCAAAAATATTAATTAGCTGCATCTTAACACCTTCAGCTAAATTGATTTCTGTAAGTCCTTTAATTGTACCACCAATAATATAATTTTCATCAAAAGCAGTTGGATGAATTAATTTAAGAACATCAATAATTTCATCGTCATTAATCAGACCAATCACAAGTAAATTATCAAAGAGCTTCAAAATTGGTCTAAAAGTTAAAAAAATGCATTTTATACAGAGTAAATGATTTTCCAATAATAATAAAAAAGACATACTCAAAGTGATTTAAATTGTCGCCGCCAATCAAATCTCTACAATTCATTACAGCATTTGAAGTTGCTAACTTAATCGAAATCATTACTTGGTCTTTAAGCGCTTGAAAATCAAGTTGTGGCGGTAACAATCTAGCTGCATCAACATCTGGATCTTTTAATACACTTAAAAAATAAATTTTACTAAACCTGTCCATAAAATACATAAAATAACTTTTAATAAAAGTTATACATACTATAAAAAATTATAATATGAATTAAATTTAAGTAAAATAATCAAATTACTACCTGGATTGAATCTGCTCAGATTTCATAATAGGCAAAATACACGCTACGGGACCAAGAATTCTTGGATAACGATCTTCTGTATCACCGTCAAATACATTTTTGTTGTTTAAATTGCCATTTAACGGAATAACATATTCTTTTGCAGTAGAAAGCCTTGCGTCAGAATGTGTTTTCAAATGCACAGCAATTAAAAAATTGTGAAATCCTTGACGCATAGGACCAGATAAATCTAAAATATAAATTAGTAAAAAATAGTTTTTAAAAATTCATCCAACATTTTCTGCAATAAAAAACAAAACAAAATTTAATAATTAATAATTAAATATATAACAATTTAAAAGTTATAATAATAAAAATAAATAAATAAATAATAAATGCAAAACTAACAATGACTTTTCACTGCATAAGTTAATTGGCTTTCATCGACGTGAGCACATAATGTATGAGCTACTTGCTGATTCCCATGTGATGCTAATTTGCAATATAAATTTAACGTTTGACAATGAAATTTTAAGAGATCAGTTTTTTCAATTAATTCTAAAACGTCAAGTGATGAATCTTTTTCAGGAATATAAACCATCAACGATCGTACAGGATCATTACAAAGAACTGACCAAACTAAAAAATATTAAAATACTTTAAATAATATGTAGAATTTTTATAATAAATCATTTAAAGACAATAATAAAGAAATTAATTTTATTTTTCAAATTAAAAAATATTAGACCTCTAGATTCCGAAAGTTTTAAAGCAGTTGTTCGTAAGCATTCATTCGGTACTCTAGCCCAATTTACTGAATAAAGCTTTTGTGCAGTAAGCCGTGGAGGACAATATGGATTAAAACTTTTATAACTTGATTTAAACATTGCAGCAGATAGAGGATAGGTATACTAAAAAACCTTTAAAGTAGAAAAAATTTATAAAAGCAAATTAAGTTTACGAAACTAAATTTAAGAAAGACTTTAAGATTATAAAAATATTCCATCTTTCCTAGTTGATAATTTTCTTAACAAAATCATTTAAAGGTCAAAAGAGTTAAAAATACAATTAGAAGATTTACTTTAATACGTCCTAGTTCAAATTGTACAATTTCAGTACTAGTTGGTGTAAAAAAGACAGCTGGATAAAGACACGCTCCAGGTTCTAACTAAAAAAAATAATAGTTATTATTACTCTAAAAAAGCTCATAATTTGTAAAAGATTTTTTGCAGTAATTGATTTTTTTTGATTTTAAAATTTCACACAATATTAAATACCTTAAACTTCATTCCAGTATCATGACCAGCAGCCAAAAATGATAATTCACCAACAGAAGTGTCAATTACACAACCAATAAGTAAACCAGAAACTTTTGTGTTTGCTGCATCAGGAATAACGTTTAACAAATCCATTGCATTTAACATATAACAATTGCGGTATTCAACACTAAAAATAATAAAGCTCTAAATAATTAACAATTATTACGTGCAATAATGTTTGTATCTAAATTTAAACTAAACTAATAAATAAATCAAATAAAAAACCAATATTTATAAAAATGCTAAAAAAACCTTTCCGAAGTTGTTCCCATATGATCTAGCGCATTAAATCTACATTTTCGAACCGCCACTTTAACATCAAATGTCGGTGAATATGAATGAAATTGAGAAGTAACCCATCCTATCCATACAGTTGATGGATCTAAACATTTTCAATTATAAAAATATTTTGAGATTTTTTGCTTAATTTTTTAATAGGTTTTATATAATTTTACTTGCCTTGACCAGGAAATATCCGCAATCCATAATAATATTCATCAATTTGATCGCCGATTTGCTGCATTATA
The DNA here is from genome assembly GCA_027564275.1 of Diadocidia ferruginosa. Lineage (NCBI taxonomy): Eukaryota > Metazoa > Arthropoda > Insecta > Diptera > Diadocidiidae > Diadocidia > Diadocidia ferruginosa. The sequence continues at coordinate 3,023 of JANSTW010046825.1, forward strand.
GATAAATCACTATTAATTAAATTAATTCGATCAAGTTCAGTGATAGCCAATGACATTCGTCGATCTTCAATAACTGGAATATTTGCTGGTAACATAGAAATAATAGGCGCAGTTGGCGCTGATGATGAAGGACTTAATGCCCGATCTTTTTTTTTCTTCTTTTTGAAAGAATGACGACCAGGACCTGATACAGGCATTTCTAAAAATTTTTTTAGTATTAGCAGGTATATACTTTAAGATACCATGTGCAGAAAGTTGAGAGCTTTCCATAACAGATGCAGAATCAAAACTTTTTACCGTCCTTAACGTTGATTCACCATCATCTATAAGTTTATTTTTTTTTGCATCCCCATTTAAAGTTCGATCTTCTCTAAAACAAAATATTTAGTTAATTCCCTCAAAACAATCAAAGCCTTAAATTTAAAAAAATATGACATAAAAGTTAAATCATAAAAATGTGTTTAGTTGATATTAAAACCAACTTGTTCCTTCGTATACGCCCAAGTATTCCAGAACTTTTCTTTTGAGCATTTGGAACAGCTAAATCTGATCGTGAAGTCAGATCTCTAAGTTTTTCTAGTGCAGATAATCGCTCGTCTCCACTTAAATTGAGTAAACTCGACTTACTAAAGAAATAACTTAAAAAATTAAAAAAAGCAAAAGTGCGAATATTACTTAACGTATTTTAATATAACAAAAACCTTATATTAATGTGAAAAGTGTTTTAAGACTAACAAAATAGTAGGTTTAAAATATATAAAATTCATTATATTATCTTAGTTAAAAAGTATTAGTAATAGCTTATGCAAATAATTTCATTTTTAAATTAAGCCACTAGGTGTTTATTAATTTACACAATTTAAGGAAAAAAGTTTAGCTTTTTGTTTGCTATTTCCTACTTATAAATTAGTAATAATAATTTAATTAAGTTTATAGTGGTATTAAACCTTATGTGCATAAACAACTCCATAAATTTTAAATCAATAAAACATTCTTGTAAATAAAAGCAAACACTATAACTTCAATAAAGATTTCAATCAAATTTAAAGATACAAAAACATTGAAAACACATTGAATTGTTAAACTGTTAAACATAAAAGTCAAATTAGGGAAAACGGTAATACAAGACCAACGAAGGTATATGATAAATATTTAAAGAGAGCCAATCATAGAACCTGACGTTATCGATCCAAAATGTATTTTTGTCTTCACCATTTACAGAAAGCCATGTTAGAACAGACTCACCAAAATAATGTATGCCAAAACTCATCAAAGTAAGAATTCGCCTCCGCTGTCTGTATTTTTTATAATAATCGATTAAGATTGTACATTAAATATGTTAATTCAACATGCTTTAGTACTTTAATTATGTAATTTCAAATCACATTCAAATCAAATCAAACCAAACCAAATTAACTTCGTTAAAATAAAGTCTCAAAAAATGTAATTAATAAATACATAAGCAAAAAATAAATTTTCAAAAAATAAACAACAATAATTCTACGTTTTGTTTTAAATATCATAAGAAAAAGTAATAAATTTTTAAATCTCATGTTCTAAAAGATAATTTCTTTTCAATATTTAATAACAAAAACATACGCTAAAGCTAAAGGATCACCGGCATTGCTAGACAAATCCATCGTAGAACTTTTATGTGAGCGGTTATCATCGTCCTTATGACGAAATGCTGACAAAAATGCTTTACCTTTAGAGCGTGACTAAAAAATATATGAGACAAAATGTAGGATTATAAAAAATTTGCAAAGCCCATGCATAAATTTTAGTTCAATAAATAATTTTTTATAAAAAAAATGTCGATTTCTCAATTACTTATTCATAAACAGGAAATATTATTACCTTTACTATAAATTTTAAGGACAAAAAACATTCAAAAAGTACGTACTTTTTTAGTATCAATTTCATCATACTCTTTTAAAATGCTAGGTGATTTTGACTTTATAGTTGCTAAAGAAGCGTTACGCTTCTGCAAATCTTGTAGGTTTTTCAAAATAGCATCTTTATCTCTAAAACTTTTGATCATTTAGTAATGTAGGCATGCAGTTTTTATAAGCAAAAAAATAAATAAGTTCAAAAAATTATTTAAATTATAAGGTAAGTAAACACACTTTCTTACAAAGCTTTTGTTACACTTTATGGGTAATGAAAGCCGAATATATTCCATTCTTGCTTTTTCAACAACTACAGCATCATTTGTTATAACACGCTGACTTAATTTTAAACATGGTGGTGTGTCTGCAGTTGAAGGAACTCGTGTTACTTCCATTCGTGATTCATCGCTAATATCACTAAACATTGGTAGTTGCTTGCCGTACCACATAGGCATTATTCGGTACATGTTTCTAAAGTTTAAAACTTTAAAAATAGTATATAATTTCTTTAAACTTACACACAAAATGGTTCATAGCCTTCTTGTAAACCACAAGTGGTAAAGTATTTTAACGAATTTGATTCTTGTCCAAAGTTAAATTTACCACGTTGACCCGATACCATAGTCATTGCAGGAACATAGCCTTCAAAAGGAACAACATTGTCAAAAGCCATTTCACTACCAGACGGATCCTATAATAAGCATAAAGTATTCAAATTTTTTTGTTTCACTTTTAATAAATGCATATATTCTAAAAATAATAAATTACTTAGTTTTTAGAAAATATTATATTATATGTTCAAAATACTAAATAAAAAAAAATTTATAATATTAAAAAAATAATTGTTTACAAGTAAAAGTTCGCCATTTAATGAAAACGAAATTGTACGATCGTTCAAGTCTAAAAAGCAGCCAACTACATCGCCAACTTTCCATTCTCGACCATATTGTTCAGCACCTTGATGCCATTTTTTACATAGATAACCGTCAAATCCAAATGATTTGTCATCAATACCAAGCATTGTGTCAGGCATTGCTGAAACATCCATCCATCCAACTTTCATAAAACCGTCCGTTAAAACTTCAAACTCATAATACCATTTACCATTAGTTACTTTATATGTTGCCTCAGCTCGATAAGTTCGACTTAATGCATTTATTGCCTTCAATTCTTTTTCAGCGCCTAAAATTAAGATTTATTTCCAATAAATTTAAGGTGCGCATAGTCATAACTAATTAACGTAGAACATAATATTATTATTTATAAAAAATTAATATCAAATTCTAATTAATATATTATTTGAAAATATTTCATTTAAAATAGTATTACCTTCATCATGTTCCAAAATTGGAGGCTCTAGAAAAATGCCAAAAACTTGTAAAGCACGTATATTTTCTGCAGCTGCAGCTCGATTTGCTTCTTTAATACGTTCATCCACATTTTCATAAGGCACTAAATGTGGTGTTCGTTTTTGTGTCGAATCAACAAACTAAAAGATTTGTAAAATAAAGCTATAATATTATTACTGGAAATGAGCCTTAATTTTTTTCTTTTATTTTGTACTTGATAAATTAAATAAGAGCTGACCTCATTCAAACCAAACGTCCAACCACGCTCAATTTTTTGTTTTGCCCATACGTTATGAATATTTTTGGCAAGTGCATCTATTAATGCATCAAGTGCTTCAAGTAATTCAATTTCATGTGTATCAAGAGGCTGTGGTCGATACCCATTGTTTTGAACGTAGCTAAAGAGTAGAAGAAATCAAGTAAATAAGCAAATAAAAAAATTAATTTTATTATTTTTTAAAAATTTAATATGCTTAGAAATAAACCTTTGTGGAAGGCGAACTGGTCGAAGGCGAGTAGGTGGTTTATCTTGAATCATATGATAGCCCAAAGCCTCGATTGTTCTTTAATGTATAAAAATAAATTAAGATTTATGTAAAAAAAATTAACCAAATAAAAAATTTTATAAAACTATTTTTAACAAAAATTTTAATTTCTTCAGTCAGATTTTTAAACTTAGGTAATTTTTAAATTATGTATCAATCAATATTTAAAAAAAAATAATATTAAAATTTACTTCATTGTGTCAAGTGATAACTTAATATTATATGCTTGCTCTGTTTCAGGTATTTGATTAAAATTTGTAATGCATGGATGCTTTTTACATTGCTCGTTTCTAACCTAAAACGTCCTTAATATTAAGGATTTATTAATGAATGGTATATATTTTTTCACATTAAAAAAACTGTCTTTACCTCTCCATATATCCATCCTAAATCAATCTTTCGCATTGTCCAAAGCTCATGTAAATTTTCTGCAAACCGCAAATAAATTGCTTCAGCAAAATGTGGTAATACAATAGATGATGTATCAATAGGAACAGGTACAAAAGGTTCAATGGCGGTCAACGCTGTTGAAGGTCCAGAAAAAATATTTTTTTGCAAGTCACCAAATGATAAACATTCATCAACTTTTAATGGACAATTTAAAGCCTCAACTACAGGAGAAAATCCTTGAGGTGGACCATACTTCAATTTACCATTACCCTTGCCGAAAATGAAACGACAACTAAATAATTCATAAAGTATAGTTTTAAAATTTTTTTAAAAAAAAAGTTACCTAACTTTTGCTGACAAAGACATAACCGGAAAAAAATACCCATCAGTATTAAAATTTTTAAATACCCATGATAGTAATTGTCCATTTAAAGAAAATTTAATTTCTGGTGTAGCCAAGTCTAAGGAACATCCAATAACGTCACCTTTGCGAAATATTCTATGTCCCACTTGACGACCTCGTCCAGCTAAAACAGAGAAAATAGTATTTAAAATAAATACATTTTTAAAGTTTTACCAAAATGCATTAGTAGTCCATCAAAGCCATATGAGTAAAAATCGTCTCCAACTCCACCATAACCCCAACTAAAAAATTTTCTGTAAATATTTGTTGAAAAAAATGTAAAAATTCAGCAAAAGATTAACCTATCTCCAGAACCGGGAAACGGACGATATCCCACTGTATTTGCCCATCCTATTCTCAAATAAGGCGTATCCTTTGTAACTGTTTCAATATGTTCTACTTCAGCTTCAAAATACCATTTTCTAAATAAGGAACTACCATCGACTAAACCAACAAGGATATTTGGCATCATACTGAAATAAGGTTTTGTATTACACAAATAAAAAACAATAAAAATACCTTGAAACTTGATCACGCATAGCTGTTTGTAGCAAAAGATCTCTACCCGGCAACAAATGCTCTGTAATTGTATTTTGACTGCTACGTACAGCCATACCATTTCCTTCGCACAGTGACGACAAAACATCCAATACTTTAGGATCACGTCCTACTTTTTCAAGTAAAGAAATTACAGACTTAATATGACCTTCATTAATCATGTTCAACGCTTCTGGTGACTCAGTTAATACACAATACAATACATCCAAAATACCTTCCGCTGATTGAGGATTTGACAAACGACTAAAAAGCCAATCTAAACGTTGAACAGCAGCGAATTGTGCGCAATTTGAATGATTACCCTTAATCATTGCAGCCACCAAAAGATACAAATATGTAGAAATTTCTTCCCACATCATCTAAAGTTATTTCAATAATAATATTTTTTGGAAAACATTAAATTTTTATCAATATAATATAATATTTTTTACTCAAAGTATAACTAATCAAAAACATGTAAAACATCAAAAAAATATATATTTTAATTTTCTCCGAGTATTTGTTTAAACAAAAAATAAATTAAATGTAATTTAAAAAATAAATACCTGATTTTCATCACCAATTAATCCAGCAAAATTGGGCAAAGATTCCATAATAGAAAATTTATCAATAGTGTCAAGTATCATATTAAGCACCCCTTCTGCTTGAAATAAATCTTGACGACTACGCAAAGCACGAAACCGATTTTGTCGACCTTCGAAGTCTTAAAACATTTAACAATCAAAAAGTATTAATCGCTTTTCTAATGCAATAAATCAATAATATTTTTTAAACTTTGAATTAAACCTTGATCTTCATTAGGCTGTGCAAAATAGTCAATTAGATCAGTCATCAGCTTAAGTACTTCTACTAAATCAACTTTTCTCCAATCATTAGATTGATTTCCATCATTTTGAAGCGCTTCAATGCCTCTAAAAAAAGTAATTCATAATTCAAAAAATAAATTTAATTAGGTACTTTAAAAATCTATTTAAAACTGAAGAGCATTTTCGAATCACTCGTGCGGATTTGCTTTCTTCTTCGAGCGCCATAAAAAATGTATAACAATCATCCATATGACCTTCGCTATGAGCAATTGCCTTTTTTTCTTCAACCTTTCCTAAAAATTAAAAAAACTAAAAAATAACTAAAAATTAAAAAATAAATTTTACAAACATTATTAGAAATTATTTGTAATAGTTTAATAAACCAAAAAAATTGAGAAATTTTGGTTACCAAGTCCTTTTTTCGTGACCTCATTTGTCTGATAAGTAATCCAGACTTCTTTAGTTACATGTCGAATAAAAGTATTTGTTTCACCATATCGAACTTTTGCTTCACCCATTCCTTCCTCTTCTTTTTCTTCTAATTTTTGTTTTTTTACTTGATCCTTAATTTTTTAATCTTTTATTAAAGCAAAGAGCAGTTACCTAATTTAACTAATAAAAAAATGAAGCAAATTATAAAGCAAAATAAATTTCAAAGACTAATTTAATTGCTTCTTAAATTAAAAATACCTTGTTTGGATAAAGTACAAAAGCTGTTATTTCAAATGAAGCCCGGTCTTTATGGATAAGTTGAACAAGTTTTTCGCCGCTTATACCATCTACAACACCCAAATAACGCCCAGTAGTAATGTGACGAATACGAAATTTTTGTTCAAATCCTACTAAGGCACCATGCCATTTGGCTCGTACTAGTTCAATGCGCCATAAAGATCTAGCTTGGGTAACGGCTGCTCCACCCTCATAGATTATCATACTATAAATTACAAAAAATTTATTACAATTCTTTCACAAATTTATAACTTTACTAAAAATCAAATACTTTTAATATAACTTACTTGTGCGCGTAATGTTCACTCCAATTTTCTGGAATTGTCAAACATTCATCACTACCATGAAACAGTCGAAGCACATCATTTCCAAAAAGAAAACCTAAAATAATTTTAGTAAAAAAAAAATTAAAGTTAAAAAAGCTTTTCCTCGCTATTAAAAATTAAAATTTATATAAAACGCTAAGTGTAAAATTTCATAAACTAACTTAGAAATTAAAAATATAATTTTTTTGTATTTTATATCACAAAACTATAATACATCTTAATTCATTCAATTTTAATTTTGTATTAAACTTTTATTTTAGAATATGTATATACACATAACATTTTTTACAATAATAGTCTTTACCCATGTTTCGGATACGTACACTTCCTGAACTTACAGAAGTAACATTCCATAAAGTTTGATGAAATGATGCAATAACAATGTAACTATTTGTAAACGCCATATGCTAAAGAATTATAACTTTATATTAAGATTAATAATTTTAAAATTTAAAAACCAGATATCTTTCAGTTGCTACGCTAACTAAAATCACATCATCACCGACGCGAACTTTTTCTCCTTCTGATCTTTGCTTTGATGCTGGATGTATTGTCCACCAGCATGCTTCACCTAAACACTCATAAATTAATTCATATTATGAATTATAATTAAATTTTGGTTAAAATTTCTCTTATTTCACAAAAGTGCCCCTCTTCTCAAATTCTATTTGAAATTTAAAAACGAGCACCTTTTCAAAATTAAGAGGCATTTTTAATTATTGTCAATTTTTTTTGCAGAATTTTAAATTTATTTAAAAATTGGCACTATCTTTTCTTTGGGATAAAAATAAAAGCAAATATTTATACAAATAAGTAACGTAAAGCTCTAATTTTATTTTGTAAATCCATAAGGTTATTACTCGACAAAAAAATAATCTACCTTCATTAGATTCCTGCACTCCAACGTCAAACGCTAATTTATCATTACTGCTGCAGGAAGAAAGACAAGAAAGATACTAAACAATACAAATTACAATTAATAAAAACTTTAATATAAATAAAAATTTAGGGTTGTAAATTTTTTTTTTAATGACAAGTAGGAATGCAATATTTCATTAACTAAAATGTTTATTATTAAAATAGAGTTTTAAATAATTTTATAGATTGAAAATTTAAGGAAGGTTAATAAGTTTACCATTTCACTTTGCACATGTTTTAATTGAACTGCATGTCCATAGAGCAACGTTTTATGGCCACCGCCACCACTTGTACTTTTCTTAAATTAAGATTACAAAGTGTTTTAATACCCCTCAAGACATTTTAAAATAAAAACAATTTAAAATCAGAAAGGAAAAAAGACAAGCTTCTTTATTTTTATTTTGAATAAAAGTTAATATAATTTTTTATGGTTTTATCTTTTATTATACTATATTATTAGAATAGTATATATAAATATAAAATTATCGGCTTAAACTTCATTTTTTTAATTTAATAAAGTGGAATTTCTTCTAAAGAATATTTTAAGCAAATTTAATTATCACAAAAAAGCGCAAATTTTATTTGCTGTTTTTTTATTGTTGTTATTTACAAATAAATTTACCAATTCATTTTCAGCACTCATCATTTCTTGCAAAGCTCGTACTGAAAGTGCATTATCAATATAAAGCATGCACATTGATATATCCGGAGGACAATCCTAAAAAATACTTTAAATTTTATGAAAAGAAAATAAACGTAATAACACAGAGAAAAAAATTGTTTTTTTATTAAATTAAAACTAATTAAATTGTTCAAAAAAACTAGAGATATAATTAAAAAATTTAAAATAAATACCTTATCTGACACATTTTCCAATGTACACATACGATTTCCAAATCCCTCAGTCGAAAGACATACTCGCTCCGACTCAGTAACTCCATCTTTTGTACTTGAGACCAAGCATGTTAACGCAACAATATCACCCTATAAAGTTAATATTAGTATACAATTTTTGATTAAACTTATGAAAAATTTAAAAAGCTTTTTTTGCAAAAATGCCAATACAGGACTAATAAATTCTAAAAATAAGCATACGGTCCGCAAAAACGAAACATCGTCCTGCTCTCCACCGGGTGTTTCCTCCTTTTTTTCTTTTTTATCGCTCATTTGAAGTAAATATATTTATGTTCTCGTGATTATTTTTTTTTAACTTCTTGTAAATTTCATAACTTTTTCACATCGCTCAACGTGTAGTATATACCATCAAAAAAGCGCCCAACTATGAAAGTCACAACTAAACCAGTGGAAATGAAATAATTTCATTTGATATATAACTTTTTAATAAACTATGTTAGAAAACTATTGTGCTAAGACATAATATTAATATTTTATATCTTACAATTATAAACTGAATGTTATATTAAAATTATAATTTATCATTTTATAAAAATAATTAATATATTAACAATAACTTTTTAATTTAAATAACAAATACAATTTCTTTTTATTTAAAAAACAAAAAAAAACTATACGTTGAAGTAAATTTGAAAAACTTTAAAATTGAATACACGTATAATTTATCAATCGTGAATTATTCTAATTATAAAACTAAAAAAAAATTTTATGGAATTTGAATTATAATTAAAACAATGTCTTAGATGACATAAATATGCCTTCTTTTTTAATCTGTCAAAAACTTAACTTTATTCAAAGTTTAAAACTTAAAAAAATTCTGCTTAACGAAAGCTTTTTTTTATTCAAAACCAAAAATTATCAGAAGCTTTAAAATTTTTTAACAATAATTATAGATTTTGATAAATAATTAGTAAAACAAATAAAAAATAATTAAAATACAATGCAGTTAGCTTTAGAATTATTTTCGTTATTTTAAAATTCTAATTGGCAATTTATGAATGGAGAATTTTAAGTTATGCATAACTATTTTTAAAATTAAAAAGCACTTTTTAAAGGCAAAAAAATATGAAATTTCAAATGCTATTCTTCATTTCTTTTAAACTGATACTTATAAAAAACAGAAAAAATATATTTAGTAAAGCTTGCTAAAAGCGTTTAGAATAAAACAACAAAAAATGTTAGTCAATCCATAAAGGATTAGGGAATATTGATAAACTTAGCGTCAATCATCTTTTTTGCATTTTATTTTCGTTAAAATACTCTCTGACTGAATATTTCTTTCTTTTATCTACACTCTATCCCTTTAACAGCTGGCACTATAGTATCATTTTAGCTTCTTGAGTTTGACCTTCACATGTTATTCTGCTATAAACATTTGGTTTTAGCACTTTTATGTTATTATTATGATTCCTGGAAAGCTGTGAATTTTTTTTAAAT
>JANSTW010046836.1:0-13286 GCA_027564275.1 Diadocidia ferruginosa
TAATAATAATAATTTATTCAAGTATTAGAAAATTTTACAAGGATTGACCTTAAACTAGGTAAAATTTCGAATTATTAGGAAAAATAGAATTTAGAAAATATATTACAAGCAAATAAATAAATTATACAATATTACTGAGATTAATAATAAAGCGGAAAAATGGAAAAATTATATTTGAGGGTAATATAGATTATAGATATAGTACTTTGTCAACAATATTTTTATATTGGTAAGAAATATTTTTTACTTCCGATTAATATATATATTCAAAACTCTGTATAAAACTCATATCATTCTAATAAGAGATATGCTCAAGTGTATAATAAGATGTATTTGCTAAATAAAATTCATAATATCACCCTTAAATATATTATTATAATATAATATTATATATTATAAATTAACAAAAAAATCTAATTTACACAGATTTGGGCGACATATTGAAGGGACACGAAAAAGTTGTCGATACTATTAAAAATACGATTTGGCAAACCGGATTAAGAAATAATAATATCTCATCGACATTAAACAGTCTGATCAATAACAATGCAACCATGAAAATTGTTATCGATAGTTTAGAAACTTCTGTTAAAGTTTCGGATCAAATGCGTGAAGTACGACGCGAAGCTGTTGACATTAGCAATGACGTGTACAAGCTAAAATTGAAACTGGCCTCACTCGAACCACAGTGGGACACTAAATTAGGAATGGCTGAGGAAAATGGTAAAATTTAATTTAATTGACATATTATTATTTAAATACAATTTAAAATTTGTTGTTTTATCAGTTTCACAATCTCTCAGTAATATTCGTTCGGCAAATAATACACTCAATAATCTTGAAACAATATCGAAAAAAAATAACGAGAAATTTCAAAAATGGAACAACACAATGATCTTACAATTGCAAGAGTTACGTGACAAAATTGCCAAAGCCAAGCATGCGGCCGAAGGTGTAAGTGTTTCGGCATATGCATTTTTCGCGTAAATTTATAAAATTATCCATTTTAGGTTCGAGTATCTTTAGAATCGAAAGTGAATAAAACAAAATGTATTCGATCTTATTTACCGCATTCGTTTGGTCTATCCACATCCAATACAATTAAACTTTCGATAGCATTGAGTATGAAAAGTGGAAGTTCGCCACTTCTATTTATTCAAGGCGAAGATTCGAAGTACATTGCTATCGAAATGTATAAGCGAAAAATTCGCTTAATTTGGAATTTGGGCGGTGAAACAGGCATAGTGATACACAGTGTCAAGATTCAGACACGTGATATTAAATATGATGATGCATGGTATCAAATTGAGGCCAATCGAACCATGAATGTTGGCAGCTTGGTAGTAAGGCAAATGACAAATAATGGTTCATTTAGTTCAACAACAGCCCAAATCACCGCAACTGGTCCGGAATATACGAGATTTTCAGTATCTTCCGCAAATCGAATATGGATTGGTGGAGTTCCATCAAACATTAAACCACGTGATTTGTTAGCCGACATTGGATTGGGTGTTGTTATGAATGAAGTTTTTATTGATGATCATCAAATAGGTTTGTGGAACTTTGTGCACAATCAAGGTGATTGTGGGGGAGCAATGTTAGGTGCAACGGAAACATCTATAACCACAAATGTGCGCCATTTCAATGGGAATGGTTATGCAGCTATTAGTAAAATTCGTCGAAAGCCGTATAACAAAAAATATTTCTCTTTGCAAATATCAGTGAAAACCCTCGACGAAAATGCTCTGCTCTTTTTGGCAGTTGATGAGAAAAATGTATGGTTTTTAAAAAAATATTTTATCATTTTGTTAATTTTTTTTAATTTAGAATCGATCTGTTTCGATAACCCTAAATGAAGGTCGTATTGTTTTTCGTATTGACTATGGAGCTGAATCAAAATTGGAAATAAATACAACGGAAAAATATAACACGGGGAAATGGGTTAACATTGAGGCAGCACGTGTTTTCACGGCAAAAACAGAAGACGGCAATTTGAAAATAAATAAAAATATGCCCAATTCAGAAACGAAAACCGGCTCTCCCACGGCTCCAATTATGGAAAGCTTGTTGCCCGATTTATCCAATGGTATTTATTATTTGGGCGGTGTTCCGCCAGGATTTAGATCTGGAACTACAAAAGCACCGGGTGCCGATTTGGCATATCTAGGATGTATGAAAGATGTTCTAATAAATGATGACGCATACGATCCTTTGGATAGTTCGATATTTTTTGGCGTTGAGCCATCGTGTGAAGATGTTTTAACGAAGTGAGTTATTTTTATTATTATGACCTATAAAAAAACAAGATGGTGGATAAAATTTTATTTAAGACAACGCGGCCAAGTAAATCTTCTCTACGTATGGTTGCCCCACGTAAGCTCAGAACAAGTAAAAAAAATCGGTCCGAGAGCCCCCACTAAAACAGGAATGCTGCTTTTACTATCTTTTGAAGTTATGACTAGATCCATTTTTATATAAAACCGTATATAAGTCCCTTCTGCCTTTAACCTTGAGATCCCAAATTCAATTCCAGAGTATAGAACTATTAAAAGTTTGAAAAAATTTGGACAATTCCGTCTTGCTAAAAAACTTTCTCTATTTGCTCATATTTTCAATACAAAAAACTCGTATGGGAGCTCCTCTTCACCTTTACCCTAGAGACCCCAAATGCGACCCCACAGTATGAGATCACTAATAACTACATACTAAAATTTAGCCAAATCCGTTTACTCGAAAAACTTTCTCTATATACTCCCTTTGACCCTGGCACCACTAAAAACTCACGCAGACCAAATGTTGGCCAAATCCATTGGTTCAACTCATGTGTCTAGAAAATTGAGGTCGGACACTTTTTATTTTCTATTTTTTCTGAATCAAACGAGAAAAAAATATCCGGCAATTTGACAAAAATTAAGGCTTTTACTATTTACATACATTATCCATATATCATATGGATTTTTTGTATGCAATACAAGCAAAAACAATAAGCAGGTAGTTTTATTATATAAAATATTATAATTATATTTATTATTATTATTATTATTATTATTATTATTATTTATTTCTCATACAAAGATATATAAATATCTAAATTTTTCAGCATGATACAATGTTTACAAGATGTTAGCTATGTAAAATAAATTAAATTATATTATAAAAAAAAATATAAATGAAATAAATAATTTTAAAATATGATGTCTAATAAACTAATAAAGAAAAATATATTAGTTTAAGCGGAAGAAAATTAAAATAAATTAACTTATAACTAAGGAATAAAAATTAATTATTTTGTATTTTAAATTAAGTATTCAATATTTCATCCATTTAAAGAAATAAAATCACAGGTCATACACGCTCGCAGTCCAAAAAAAAAAAAAACAAAAATGATAGTGTATGTAGGGCGATAGCTGGTGTAAAATATACGTAAAAATTCCCAATGTAAATTCGAAAAACCATAATAGCTGTAAGCATGCAGAATATCTAAATAAATCAAAATGATAGCAAGGATAAAAATAAATTAAATTAAAAGATAATAAATAAATAAATATGATAAAATAAGTAAATTAATAATGCCTATTTGTTGACAATATGTATAAATAACTTTTCCTTAAACACTTTTAAACTATTGATTCTTTTTAATTCTAATGGTAAGGCATTCCAAAATCTTGGTACACTGGCAAAAAAGGAATTTTTCATATATTTAGTAGTCTGCACCGGAAGAATAAGGGTCCTAGACCGAATAGATTGTGAGAATTTAATTTCATTATAAAGATATTTAGGATTTTTATTATGTATGATATTAAAAAGAAATATACACAATCTAAAATCATAATATTCAGTAAGACTACATCCCAATATCGATCTTGAATACTCAGAAATACTGTCGTACCGTCGTAAGCCGTAAATATATTTTGTACAAGAGTTAAATGCTACTTGCAGTTTTCGTTGACTTTCGAAATCCAAGTTAGGGTAAAATATTACATCACCATATAAAAAATGAGGCATTAGAAGTGACTTTACCAACAAAACCCGCGTTTTAAATGGCGTGATTTCAAACAGTTTCCACAGTCTTCGTAAAGTTGAGTAAATTGTACCACATATAGAATTGATATGGTCATTCCAACTGAGTTTACTGTTAAGAATTAAACCTAAATGCTTGATTCTATCCGACAATTTAATGTTTACATTATTAATATTTATAGAAGGCAGCTGATCTAATTCAATAACGCGTCCAGAAATAATAATTGCCTGAGATTTGTTTGGATTGATTATTAACTTATTTTTATATGACCACAGACTGATTTGATGCAGATCAGAATTTATACTATTTATTGTTGAATTCAAATCAATAATTGAAGACTTACATCTTAAAACACAATCATCAGCGTATAAATCCAGTTCAGAAAATTTTATGGACTCGAATAAATCATTAATAAAAATGCAGAACAATAATGGGCCGAGCACTGAGCCTTGAGGGACTCCGGATAGTACAAGTAATGGAACAGAAAATGATCCATTGACTACTGTGGTTTGATATCGTTCTGACAAATATGATTTCAGAAGTTTAACAGAGCATTCCGAAAAGTTATATCTAGTTTTAAGCTTAATACATAGCAATTCGTGATCTATGCTGTCAAAAGCTTTTGAGAAATCTAGAAATAATAAGAGACTGACCTTTTTGTTGTCCAAATCTGCATAAATTCTCTGTGTTAACTTTAATAAAGCAGTAGTAATAATAATAATATATTTATTCATAGTATAAATAAGGCTAGGCCTTTTAAATTATATACAATCTTTAAGTTAATTTAACAATGTAGATAATTAGTTAATTAGTTAATTATTTATATTTATTACAATTTTAATTTTTATTCAATAAGCACTATAAAAGAAGATTTAATATTAAATTCAAAAATATTAATAAAAATAAGTCTTTGAAAAATTAATTATACATTTCAAAAAAATTTAAAAATTTAGAAGACATTTAAAAAAAAATCATACCATACCGCCCTCCAAATTCGTAGAAAAGAAGAAAAAAAACAATAACTTTAATACCCGCTCAAGTACCGCATACACCACGTTCATAACGTCCACTACAGGGTTCCACAGAAGTGCCTCCGACATGCTGTTGAAAAAGCTCCCAGCGCATTCAATGATTTGATTGAGACTGGTAATGAATTATAATTTTTAATACCATGAACAAAAAACGTTGAATTATAAAGTTTGGTTTTGTGTTTAGGAATAGATAGATTGAGAGTTCGTTGTGAGTTAGCGTACTGAATTTTCTCATACAAATAATTTGGTTGACGAAATTTAATAAGTCTAAATATAAATATGCACGATCTTAACTTAAAATAACTAAACAAATCACAACCTAGTATACTTTTTTCATAGTTTGAAGTACTATCATGCTTACTTAGGTTATGTACATAGCGAATACAGCTTTTAAATGCATTATTTAGAATGCGTTTCGACTCATAGCACATTTCTCCAAATACTATATCGCCATAAGTGAATAATGGGATCAGAAGTGATTTAACTAGCTTGATCTTTGTTTCTAATGACAACACTTTACTAAAACCCCATAATCTCCTCAAGCCGGCATGTATTCTAGATGAGATAAATGAAGCATGATCATACCACTTTAGCCTGTTATTCATAATAAAACCGAGATTCTTGACATTATTCGAAAACCCAACAAGTGTATCCTGGAATTTTATGTTTGGAATATTATAAGAATTAATTCTTGAATGGAAAGCAATAGCTTGTGTTTTACTAGCGTTAATGACAAGGCCATTCAATGATGCCCAATCACATATTGCCAATAGATCATTTTCAATTATATTAATGGCATCAAGAATGTTTTTTGGCTCACATGACGTATAAATTTGTACGTCATCTGCAAATATATGACATTTAGTAGATAGGTTCAAAACATTTGGTAGATCATTAATAAAGATAGAAAATAAAAGTGGCCCCAATATGGAACCTTGCGGAACTCCACATTTAATCGGTAAAAGTGTGGACACTGAATCATCGATTGAAACATATTGTTGCCGCATTGAAAGGTAGCTATTAACAAGATTAGTAGCCGAGGATGAAAATCTAAAATTGTTTGCAAGCTTTTTACAAAGTAAAGTATGGTTCACACAATCGAAAGCCTTACTAAAATCGAGTAATAATAATATTGTCATATCCTTTCTGTCCATATTCGATGCTATATCATCACTTATATTCAAGATAGCTGTTGTAGTGCTGTGTTTAGATCTAAATCCAGATTGAAATTTAT
This sequence comes from Diadocidia ferruginosa, assembly GCA_027564275.1. NCBI lineage: Eukaryota > Metazoa > Arthropoda > Insecta > Diptera > Diadocidiidae > Diadocidia > Diadocidia ferruginosa. Next base: position 6,287 of record JANSTW010046836.1, read on the forward strand.
AAAACAGATTTTCACGTTTTATGAATGATGTTATTTGAAAATTCAAGATTTTTTCTAAGACTTTAGATAATGATGACAGTATACTAATTGGTCTATAATCAGACAAGTTATGAGATCGGGTGTTTTTATGAACTGGTACAATTCGAGATATTTTCCATACCAGTGGAAATTGTGATTTTGTTATAACTTGATTGAAAATATAAGTTAGAACTGGGGTTATGACAGGCAGAAGCAACTTGATGAAACTAAGAGGTATTTCATCAACACCAATCGCATTCGACTTAATATTATAAACAGCATCGACAACGTCAGAATCTCGAATATTTTTGAAACTAAAAAAATCTTCATGGGCCGTACTATGGTTTATATATAATGCATTAGAGACTGATGACAATGTGTTGGAGGAAGCTAGAAAATCATTATACTCTTTAACCGTAAAAGGCGGATTGTTATTTTTTAGTTCTGTTATGCCAAGAGATTTAATTTGATCCCAGAATTTCTTAGACGAAGGTTGATTACAAATTTTGGAAGAGTAGTATTTTTCCTTTGATCGACGAATAAGCAACACGACACGATTTCTTAGTTTTTTGAAAATATCTCTGTTTGCTGTCGTCCTATTTCTTTTCCAAAATAAATATGCATTATCTCTATCATTTATAGCACAACAAATTTCACTATTAAACCATACGGCTTTTTTTTGTTTATTAGAGGCTACTGTTATTAGGGGTGCATGACAATTAAGTAGCTTAAGCAATATATTGTTGAATTTATCCAATAAAATATCTACGTCACTTTCAATGAATAAATCACTCCAATCAGTATCCACAGCATCTTGCAACAGACTATCAATATTAACAGATTTCATACTTCGCATCATACGAGTTTTTTTATTAATAGACTTTAAGTCACATAGATATGACATGAAGATCATGTCATGATTGGACATAGCACTAACAGATAATTGACTAAGACTTTTTACATTTGATTTGTCACTAACAATAAAAAGATCGAGTAATGTGGTTGAAGATGACGTAAAATGTGTTGGTTCGGTAGATATTACATCTAATGAATAACTGTTAAAAATATTTAAAAGTTTTCGACTTTTAATTGATGGTTTAAGCAAATCTACGTTAAAATCTCCAGAAATGATACTTTCGTCATATTTAACAATAATGTCGCGAATCATGTCTTCAATATTACCAAGTTCAGAAATTTTTGGTGGTTTGTAAACAACTCCGAGAAGAATTTTCTTAGATGGAAGAATTAATTCAGATAAGAGATATTCGGTACCACTATCGGATGAGCTTGCAATTATTTTAGTTTTTAGATCATTTCTTAGATATAGTGCAACACCACCACCCCTTTTGCTTGGCCTGTCATTCCGAAAGCATTTATAACCTTCTATCTCAATAGACTTAAAGGTTGTATAGCTTTTAAACCAGGTTTCGCTAACTGCAATACAATGAACATTCACATTTAGTAGAATAGACCGAAATTGGTCAATTTTTGGGAATAAGCTGCATGCATTGATATGTATGACATTAAGACAGTCTTTATTATTGGTAAATGCAGATTTTAATACAATATTTGTCAATTGTGTTTTGTTCATGGTCGAAGTTTTATTATTAACCATAATCACAAAAATGCGTGAAAGCTATATCACAGCCGACATGAGCACCAGCAGCACCCTTAAAGTGAGACCAATTATAAACAAGAATACGGTGACCTAAACAGGATAAAGTTATTTTGCAAACATTAAGAATAAACATCAACGATAAAAGGAAAGCGATATAAGTAATGAAATTCTTTGTGAGAATAAAAATTTTACAAGCTAATATTAATGTACAAATATTTTCAATCAGATCTTGCCTGAAAAAAATCAAAAAGTGCTTATTTAAAATAAAAATGATTAATTCTATAAATAACAGGTTCATTCAATAGTTTATTATATCTGCGCTGAAGTTAGAGTACCAGAATATGTCCAGTATATTATTATATTATTTTGTTTCTGATTTTCATAATAATTGAATATAAATATAAAGAAAATAAAATAATAATATTTATATTTATAAAGAAAACATTTTAATTAAATTTATTAAGTAGAAAAAAAAAATATTTTAAAAATAAATCATGCAAATAAATGAAAGAAAAAAGTAGGTATTAGTTCAAATTGTTTTTATCATTGTGAAATTTTATTTATTATTTTAATTATTATTCTGCGAGGGCTGCAATTCAATCAAAGATTCTACGTTAGATATATATTTTGACGAATCCTTATCAGATCTTCGAACAAAAACTAGGCCATTGAAAGTTTTTACAGTTTTGATTATTCCATCAGCTTTCAGTTTACGAGCCATTTTGAAGATATCTCTGTTTTTTTTCGTCAAGAACTCATTTATATGTATAGGACCATCAGCATTAAATCCGATTGACTTCAGGTTAATATCTTTTTTATTGTAGAAAGATTTGATGAACTCATTTCTCAAATCAGAACTTAAAAATTTAAGTACAATAGAGCCACTTCCACCAGTTCTTCCTTTTGTATTTAACCGAAATATTGAAGATATACAATTTTTGTTTTGAAAATTTGTAGCTCTAAGAATTTCGTTAAATAAATCCCAAAGATTTTCACTTTTACTATATGGAATTCCAGAAATCCAAGCATCTTTAATAAGAGCAAATCGTTCCAGTCGTTCCACTCTATCCTCTATTTCACTTTGCCTTTTTTCAACATTATCACATCTTTCATTTAAGTTTGTCGATAACAAGACCAATTTTTCGTCAATATCGGAGCGGATTTCACCAATTTTTTTTTCCAGCATGTCTGACCTATTATTAATTAAGATTGCCAGCTCGTTAATGTCAGTAATAGGTTCATTATTCGTTTGCTTGAATTTTTTTGGCGTTTCATGGTATAACTTTTCCAGCGGTGACCTTTGTAGTTTCGACATTTTGTTCTCAAATTAAATACTTATAGATGTGAAGACAAATAATAATATTTTATGTGATTTATATGTCTAAAAGTTATTCCAATTAATAAATCGATGAAGTAAACGTAGTGAATTATTTTGAAAATAAATAGATAGCAAAATGGACGAGTGAAATTTACAAATTTTATTTATGTTGATTTTACACAAGAAAATATTATCTCACTGCCTTGATCTCGATGTAGATGTACAATAATTACAATGTAAGCACAAATGTTGATGATTATAATGACTGTTTAGTGCTTATATAAAGAATAACGAAATAATACAGTTCTGCATACAGACATAATGTTAATTTTATGTACTTGATTGTATTAATTGTTTATTAATGCTGGAAGTATTATAATATAATACAAACTAACTATGTCTATTTTACCTATATGTCTTCAATCTCACACAATTAAGTATTGCTCATTATATATGTGATGTAAAGGAACAACAAAAAAAACAACTCTTTCTTTCCTCCAAATTATTAGAATTTTTAATTTCAAATTATATTAATTTTCCGACAGTGCATCTCCATAAAAAATGATTAGCGATATACCAAATCATATGCACTTAATTATCAACAGTTCCAAAATAAAATTACTTAGACGGTTAAATAAAAAATATTGAATTACTCAGCACAAAAATATCAAGCACTATTTTGTAAACGCCATTTTTTGGGTTTTTTTAGTGGTACTGTGGAATTTTCTAAAACCAGATTGGTTATCATTTAACAAGTTATTTTTAGAGATGTATTTTAAGATTTGAGACTGTGCGATTTTTTCCCAAGCTTTTGATAAGCACGACAATATACTTATTGGCCTATAATCGGATAAAATGGATGGGGAATGTATTTTTCCAATAGGTATAATTTTTGATAATTTCCATTTGTCTGGGAAAACAGAAAATGTAAAAGTGGAATTAAAAATATGAGTAAGATATGGCAAAACTATATGGATTATACTTTTAATAAACTTAAGATGGATATTGTCAATTCCTACTGCATCTGACTTAACAGACATTAGGGCGCTGTAGACTTCTGCTAAAGATACATTTATAAAGTTAAATTCTGTTTTTTTTATAATTTCAGCGTTATGATTAATATCTGAGTCAATAATTGGACTGGATAATGTTTGCATTGAGGAGAAATATGTATTTAACTGATCTGGAGTAAACGATATCGCAGGCACATCTTTCTTAAGAAAACCTTCATTTGTTAAATTTTTCCACAATTTTCTCATATCTGAATGATTGTATAGCTTTTTTTGAAAGAACGCCGATTTAGCTTTTTTAATAATAGTTCGTGCCCGATTTCTTAAGGAACAATATTCTAGTCTATGCTCAGAAGTTTTAGACTTTTGCCATTTATAATAAGCTACATCGCGAACATAAATGCTCTTCTCCACATCAATACTAAACCATGGTGCAGAATTATTCTTTGAACGAACAGTTCTTAGAGGAACATGCTTGTTAAAAAGATTAGAGACAAATGAATTAAACATATTTAACTGATCATTTACAGATGTCAATGAAAATATATTATTCCATGGCAAAGAAGAAGTGTCTATATTAAGTTTCTCTAAATTAACTGACTTGAAATCTCGATACTGAAATTGAGGAATACTTTTTTTATGATGAGGAATGCCATAGGAAAGCATGATAATATCATGATCTGATATAGCATCTGCTACACTTATTTGATTGAAAAATTTAACTCTTGATGGATTATTCACAATAAATACATCCAACAAGGAATTTTCACGTGTCGGCTCACTACCAATATTTGATAAACAATTTGTGTTCAAGAAAGATTTAAGCGCAGTCCTACTAAAATCTTTAGATAATAGATTACAGTTTAAATCTCCTGTTAAAACAATATCATCGTACAGTGTTGTAAGACTCTCGAATGCTTCAAAGAATTTTGAAAAACTAGCTCTAGGTGGTCTGTATAATACATTTAATAAGCATTTGAAATTAGTGACAGGAACCTCAATTGACAAATATTCAATGGGACAAGTTATATTTGACTTTGCAACAATTTTACATAAAAGATGCTTTTTGTGATAGACTATTAAACCACCGCCTCTCTTTTTACCAGGTCTATCATGTCTTATAATATTATATGTTGGTATTTGAATCATTCGATCAGTTATATTTGGCTTTAACCAGCTTTCAGAAACACATAATATATCGACATGTGTATTATTTAATATTTGTCTTACCTCGTCTATTTTAGGCAATATACTTCTGGAATTAAAGTGTACTATATTCAGACATTCATCACTTACTTTCAACATGGTTTTCAAAAGAACATTAGGAATGCATGCAAAAGAATTTAGGTGCCCATCATTAACAACACTAGCCATTATTGAAAATGTACACATACGAGCTGCATGACCCAAACTTCAATCTAAAAATAGATACAATTAAAAACTGGAAAAATAAATTTAAATAATTAAAAATTAAAAAAGCTAACACCTTAACAAAAACCTTAAAACTATTACAATAAGCAAAGAACATTTCATAAATCATTTCCATATAAATATAATAGGCCATTATTCCATGCGATCAGCTTCATGAGTAAACTTTCTTTTTTTTATTGATGATATTTTTGGTGAACGAGCAGTTGATTTTATTTGGTTGTTTATAGCAGGGTCCTTGGGATATTCACCGGTATTTAAAATATAGTCCAGCTCATTAATAGATGAAATGCGAATTGATTTATTATCATTACTATTTAACTTAATGTAGACATTACCATTGACTGTAAATGCACTCGATAATTTATTTTGCTTGCGGCATAGTAATGCATAACGTAATATCTCACTGTCGGTTTTAGTAAGACTTTCATTTACGAAAATTCTTGAGTCTGAATCAAAACCGATGTCTCTTATCTTTAAGTTTCCATACGCAAAATATTTCTTTATAAATAAAATTTGAGAGTTTTTTGAAGTAAATTTTATGTAGATTGTACAGTTTTTAGGATCCATATTTTTGAAGCGCGTAATAAAGGCAATGTTTTGAACCAGATCAAACCCAATAACTTTACATATTTGTGTAATGTATTGATTCAATATAATATATGTCTCATTGGCCAGTTTAGGGATGCCAGAAATTATGACATCATTTGACCGGTTATATTTTTCCAATCTATTATTACGTGCTTCTATTTCCACTACCTTTAGTTCAAACTGACGGTTTTTTTCTTCAAGAGATGATATTTTGTCTGATATTGACTCATTTTGTACTTGAATAATATTTTTAAGTTCATCTTTCACATCTTGAACCATTTTTTTAGTTTCATTGTGTGATGATTGTAATTTTTCGTCTAGCCTCATCTCAAGCCCTGACACAATTTTTGAATATCTTCCACAGACGCTGGCACTGTATTATTTGACATAATTTTGAATAGATATATCAACTCCCAGCGTAAAAAATTAATTAACAATCCAGTAGTGTACAAAAAAAATCAATTTGAAGGTTATGTTTTAACCACGTTTTTTTCTTTTTACAAATAAAACTATTTCAATAAAATAGATCACTCTCGACTTGTTGAAAATTATTAAATGTTGATTATTTATTATTATTTTAATAAAGTGTAGTTAATAGTTATCGAGTATTTATGTAGAGCAATATATTTTATTATATATACAGTACAATAGGTTCATATATTATTTATATTATATTATTATTACATAAAATTCACACTTTATAACTATACTATACAGTCTATAGCTGGTATTAATTGTCATCACAAAGTAATAATATTATCATTTATTTATATTATGTTTATAATTATTCACGTTAATTTATTGTACATAATGATATTTATAGAAAGACAAGAAATTAGGTATACAAAAAATGTTAAATTATATTATTGTTAATAATTAAAGAAGCAGATCGTAAAACAACGTCTATTCACTTTGCGCCATTTTTTATAGTTTAATTTTTATTTATTTATTTATTTTTATTTATTCAATGTAATATTACAATAAGTAAATTATATATTAAACTTTAATAGTAATATG
>JANSTW010046847.1:0-13286 GCA_027564275.1 Diadocidia ferruginosa
AATTCCACAAAGTGGCTTTGAGCGGCTTAATCAATTAAACAAAGGTTCTCTAATGTGTGGTATCAAAACGGCAGTCTGTGCTAATTGTAGTCCAGCTCTAGGTTTGATCTTGGCTAACCACTCTAACCAACCAACCAACCAAAAGTTGTTAAGCAATCAAATCATATCTTTCTTTTTGCGCCACCCTGTATATAAATGTAGTCCAATATATTTATATATAAGTAATTATATGTATAACAATATAATTTAAATGTGATAGCCGCCAAAATTTTGAATATCACATGTTTATAGTTTAGTTTACATGGAAAATAAATGAAAAAACACATTAAACTCTACTACTGAGCGAATGAGTGAATCGGTATTAGTACTAATAATAAATAATATTATCAACGAGTGTTAATTTTATATAGAAAATTCATGTAGGAGCATTTTTCTGAAATTCAGTCGATAATTAAGCTTAACGTGCGTTTAATTGAATTAAGAAAAAACGTAATCCAAATTTTAGTATTTCTCGTGATTAAATTGTGTGGAAGAGTAAGTCTTCCAGAAAACTGGCCAGACAAAAAAATGCCAGAATATGATAGTTCATTTCTATTGTACTGTGACAAAATCGAAAGAAATAGCCTAAGCCTAAGGTCTTATAATCCACACCGAAAACGGCCAAGTATTCTATCGAAAAATTCATTGCCACTTTTAATTCGTCATTCCATGTACAATTTGTTCGAACAATGTGAGTATTTTTTTTTTCTTACATTTTTATGATCAATTTGATGATGCGCGATGATAAATAACTATGACAGAATATTTGTTTGTTTAAGCAGACATATGTACAGTAAATAATATGCGCGGAGAAAAAAAAATATTTGGTTAAATTGTGTGTTTGCGACTATAGATAGATATTTATATATATTTTAAATTTATTTTTTATTTGCATCAATGAGATATTTGTCTATTGATTATTTTTCTCATTAAATAATTTGTATGTTTGAATTAAGTGACAAAAGCTGAACCTAAACTTGAGGTTGAGACTCGGGTTGAGATGTATTTTATTGCTTTATTCAAATATAATGGAATTTTGTATGAAAATAGTATAAGCTGCAATTTTGGCTTAAATTGGTTAATTGTTTAGACCAAATTCTTTTTAAATTTTTATAAGCGCAGAAAAAAACATGTGACGGATCTTGTATATAGGCATTTTCAAATTTCTAATACCTTTCCTATGATACACTACATTTCCTTTAAAAGTTATCACTTATTTTATCATGTCAAAAGAACAAAAGTAAATTTAGGTAATAATTTTCAGTTCTTCTTTCTACTCCATAGACATTTACAGTGTCAGCTTTTCGCACAGTGAGCAAAAACTGAGTAAATAATATTCCCAAAAAAAAAACATAAAAACCCCACACGGGACAAAACGCGAGCAAAAACGTTTCCAATGAAACACATATTTTTGTAATTCAGTGGGCGAGTAAGCTCAGTTTCTCCCAACAGAAAGTAGTATTAGTCATTTTTCCCCGAAAAAATAAATGTCCGTAATAGATTTTTAGATTATTTTTTTAATTTTTGTCTCTAAAAAATTTTTAGATGTCGAAAACAAATCATCACCGGATGGTGGTGGTAGTGGACACAAGAACAGTTTGCGTGGTACAAAGTTTGTACGGCGGGCCCGATCAATTAAGGACGATTTATTTGTTAAAATTTCACAAATGAGAACACCAACCAGTTCTCTGGGAAGGTATAAGTTATTTATTATCAAATTGAGATAACTCGATTTTACATTATTTTATTTAAAAAAAAAAGATCCCAATCACCGAATAGTAGCCGAGGTAAAGCGGTCAAATCACTGGACGATGGTAAACCAACACGCGATTTAAACTATCACGTTCGACAGGTTGATTTGCAAAAAAAATTAAAATCTTTAATTTCGTTCGTTAATAAAATTTGTTAATAGGTTAAGAATGCCCTAACCCATTTTAAAGATGTCATATCTAAGAAAAAGTTGGAAATGTTACCAGGAAATGGTACAATTGTGCTTGAATCTATTGCAAATGTTCATTCGGCCCTACAATCCTATCAATTAAATGAACACAGCAGTGCACTTATATCGGCCACAACTCAAGTTAATTTGTCGTTGGGAGCATTGATAAAACTTTGTGATAAAGTGCTGCTGACCGAAAACGAAGAACATTGTGCATATTTGAGCAATGAAAATGTCCAAGAGGTTATTGAATTGGTCGATGATGCAGTTCAGGTAAGAGTAAAATTGCTATTCGTTGTTCATTTTGTTGTGAAATTTTGTTTTTAGAATTTAGTAAAATTGGCAAATGAAAAATTATCAGGACGTGATAATAATTTAATGTATTCGGTGGGCAGTGGTTCAACCAATAATACATTATTGCGACCGGTTATCGATATTGCAGGCCAAAGAACATCTTTACCGGACATTCCGCTAACGCCAAGGTATTTTTTTTTCTGTTATTTTGCAGTAGTTTTATTTACAACAATTTGCATTTACAGAGAACGAGATATCTTAGAACAATCATCTTCAAATCAAATACGTACATCACACAGCACAGAAAGTATTTTACGTAGTTCTAGTCCGCCACCAAAACCACCCCTTCCGCATAGGTAAATTGTGAAAAACATATTTTTGACTTTTTTAATTTAAATACCCTTTAACAGAAGTAGTAATCCACCACCTTTGCCTCCGAAACGAAAGAGCCAACACAAAATGAGTCAAAATGATTCAGACTATGGAATTGATTCAAGTTTATTAAATTGTGGTTCGGATAGGTAAAACTAAAATTAAAAAAATTGGTTTTTATTAATAAATTTAAATGTATTTTTCAGAATGTCCCTAAGATCTCGATCACCAGATGATAATTCTAGTTTGCTTAGTGCCAGCTCACTTGATTCTGCCTTAAATCATTCACGCGAAGAGGAAGAATTACGTGGACTGACGATGGATCAATATTTTGACGAACCGTGTTCAAATGTGGAAATTGAACGGTTTTTTGCACAAAGTATGTGTTTCTGAAAATTAGGCTTGTTTCAATTTTAACAATCAAATAATTATAGCCATTTTATTGGGTGACATGACATAACACCCAAAGACATACCGGCCAAAAGCTTTAACAAGCTTTTTTAATTTTTTTCTGATTCAAAATTGTAATAATAAATAATTAAAAGGGAAAAATTATCGATTTTTATGTGTTTTTAGCAAGATACGAACAATAATTAAGTTTTCGTGTGATTTTACCGGTTTTAAGCTTTTAAAAGCTTTTGGGCTTTATGTCTTAGGGTGATACATATGTATGTCATGTCATCTATTTTATTGAGAGATTGCCTGGTAGTTTTTTTTATTTTATTTTTTAAAATCTTGCTTTGAAAATTTCCAAGAAATCGGATTTTCTGTGATTCTAGATAATATTTTCTTAAAAAAAGATTATTAGGTAAAAGCACTTTTATTACCACAATGAAATGGCTATAAAAATTTAAAAATAAATTAACAAAAAAAAACAAAAATAGAAAAAAAAACGCACTAACCATTTTTCCAAACAATTTTAGAAAATACATTACAAAAGAGTGAAGACGTTACCGATTCAACAGTAGTCCAAAGTCTGTCGACGACAAACGAAGCCGATTTAAAAAATCAAAGGATTTCCAATGAATCGGGTACAGTTTTTGAAATCTAAACCACACACTCCCATTTTCGTTTGTTTCCATTTTGTTTTTTTTTGTCTCATTATATATTCATTTTTATGTATGTTAATATTTTGTAGAATTGGGTTGTCGCATACAAATTAGTTTAAAGTTTTATGATCGTTTTTCGTTTGATTATTATTCTTCGAGCTTTCGATTAATTTAAATTGCTTCATTACACAATATTATTTTGTTCGGTATATTCTGCATGAATTAATTATTACGACGTAGCAAGAGCAACGCTGTAAATTTAGTTTGAGAAGTTGTAGTTTGATTAGTTTTGTCATCATAATTCATAAATACAGCAACACCAAATCACCTGGAAATCTGCTATGTTTCTTTCGCCCTGTTATGTTCTTAAATTTTTATTCTTTACTACCACATCTAAGTCACTTGCTTGATTTGTTATCCAATCAAACTTGTTTTTTTATTCGTAGTTTGACAAAATATTTCCCTTTTTACTAGTCAAAACTGAACTTTGCCGTGCCACATGGAGGGTGGAATAAAGCTGGGCCGGTAAAGTACATTTCAACCGGTGTACCGACAATTCCCCTAAGCGACAATTCCCCGAAACGACAATTCCCCGAAACGACAGTTTCCCGAATGTACAATTCCCGAAAAGTAAATTCACCGAAACGACAGTTCCCCAAAACGTCAATTTCCCGACAAAATTGGCCTGTACCAAAAAATTCCGAAAATTTAAAAAAGTTTAAAAATTTAAAAAAGCTTAAAAGAAATTAAATTTTTAACGTAACCCAAGCGTTTCAGGGAATCGTTGTTTCGGGGAATTGTCGTTTCGGGGAATTGTCGTTTCGGGGAATTTACTTTTCGGGGAATTGTCGGTGAATCATTTCAACCATATACATTTGTCTTTTAAAGTGCTGTTTCATGATTTCTAATTTCCCACTCTTGTCCCAAGATTTTTGAAAGTAATTTCGCTTTGTTTTGGTCGATTTTCGCTTTGACGCTTTGTTTTGATGGATTTTTTTAAATTAGAATAACTTTGCTTTCAATTCGACCGAATGCCGGCTTTCAAATATGTAAACAATAAACCGATTAACCACCATTGGAACTAATATGGGACAACTTTATTGAAATTATTTCTAAATCATTTAAAAATCAATGGGACAAAATTGTGCATAGTGGTCGTAATAAACTTTAAATATTTTGAAAAAAATCATTTATTTCTCTAATTTGTATAATCTCCATTCCAAACGAAAAACAAACGTTCCACTATCTTCTAATATATTGTATTGTTTTGATTTTCACCAAAAGATGTATTTTGTTTTGTATTTAGTAATTAATCCCGACGTCTTAACAGTGTTATTAGCTGAATGTTTTAAATGTAGTAGTACACAGTTTTTCAGTAAAAACTGTAGAAGTAAGATTCCTTGACCTCAAATTTCGCTTTATCATAATAATATTTCGCTAATTGGTAACGATAAATTTTCATTTTAGGTTTTGCATCAATGCATTCATTACGAGCTAGCATGCCAAGTGTATTGATAAAACGCTCAACCGAACAAAATGTTCAGTCGTCCCAGAGCATAACGACAAGCATAATGAATACAGAACAATCTTCGATTTTAAAATCAACCAATGATACAACAATGGAAATATTAGCCGAATCTCAGCGGGCACATACCGAGAAACGTCAAGACACATCAATCGTTATGACGGGTGATAATTTATTGAAATTCAGTCAAAAACATTTATCAAAAGCGACTGCATCGAGTAGCATAACGTGTAGTAGTAGCAATAGTAATAGCAGTAGTACAGTAAATGATTCAGAAACAACACCAAGAGAAATATCATCATCGGTAATGGAATCGCTGTCGTCAGCATCAACTGCATCATCATCGATTGCAACAACCAAATCAATTGAAATGTCTAGTACGGCTGTAGCTACAACCTCCATATTAACATCCAGCAACGTACTAAACGATGATAATGTATTTCTAAATAATAACAATAATACAGAGAAAACAAGAAGCTCTACATTAGCTGCTGCTGAAGATGATGCTGCCTCACCACCAGCGCTACCGGTTAAAACGAGGACACGCAGTACAAGACGTGAACGACACATTTCTCAGTATGATAATGTTGAGGAAACGGATAATTTTTCAAAGTAATATCCATTTTCTTGCAAAATTAGAGTTTACAATTTTTTTTTTGTAATACTTTCAGCACCATACAACTAAAGAAAACAAGTGAAATGAAACATGTTGGTGGTCCACATGCGTTCATAAGTAAACATCAGAGTTTAATTGAACCTCGTCGATTCAATCATTTTGATGACAGCGAAGAACCACCACCACTACCCGTTAAAAAGAAGCACAGTAAGTATATTTATACATGGATTTTTATTTATTTTTTCTTTAGATTTTCTGGGTTCGATGATTATGAATAACTATTAAACAGTTTTTAATGAACTGATTTAAATTTTGAAGAAACAAAATTATCCTTTTAATTTTTTTCACCCTCATAGATTTAATATTACGCCATTGCACAGAGGTACTCATTTTTGACCAAAATTCGAAATTTTGTTGCATATTTGTGAAACTTAGTACAAGAGGGGTTTCGAGGTTTCAGGTTGCTAATTACGATTTTGACATTAATGTAAAAAAAAATCGAAATGGCGGATAAAATATGGCGTCAGATATTTTTAAAATTTATATGTGTACGAAACTTAGTACGAGGTGGTTTTCGAGGTTACTGAGTACGATTTTCACTTCAATTTTTAAAAATTCAAAATGGCGGATCAAATATGACATCTGAAATTTTTAAATTTTCGGTTTTTTGTACGAAACTTCGTACGAAGAAGATTTCGAGATTGCTGAATACGATTTAACGTTATTATGATTGTATATTTTAAATTACCGGCCAAAAAATACCCAAGACAATATGTGACATCGTCCTTTGCAGCAAAACGGTCATTTTTCTATTTTTTACTACTTGTTTTTTTATGTTGATGATACTTTAAATAAAATGTTGGGTAATATATGACCCCATAGATAATAAGGTTAACAAAAATTAAAATTAAAAAAATTATTTTTTTTAACGAGTTTGGTCCGTTAAAAAAACAAGAATTCTGTATTCTTCAAAATGACGAAGAATTTATATCGATCTATCTATCAATAAGGATATTTTTTTTTTTAATTATAAATAATTATTTAAGTTATTCATAATCATCATGCGTCCGGACCCGCCATCCAACTATATAATATACATAGTTTCATCCCTTAGATATAGAATTATGTTTTTTCCCTCTAATTTATAAATAATAATATTAACAAAAATAACATTTATATAATTATTGTAAAAAATGTCTTCCAATTTTCTGTATATTTAAATAATATTTTGTTGTTTACCCAAAAAAAAATGATTAATTAAGAAAAATGTTTTATTTTTTTTGTTTATTTAAGTATTAGCTATAATTGCTAATGTAGTTAATTTATTTATACACTTTATAGTGTTTCAAAGTGTGGCCTATTCAGGTAAGTTTAATTTACAAAAAAAAAACGTTTTCCAATAAATGTGTTAAATTTGTTGAAGCGAAAAAAGCACACAAAACTCGCTTGCACACAAGCTCGATAATTTTAAAGAGAAATATTTTTAAAATAATTCGATTGAGAACTATAAAAAAAATTGACAAAAATAATTGCAAACAAATTTTTGAGTATTGTGTCTTTTTAAAGTAAAAAATTAGATTTTTTTTATTTACGGTTTAGCCAAAACATTTTCTTTCGTTTATATTTTCATGCTTAGAGAATGTCATTTTGTTTCTTGTGGATTGATATAGCCACGCATTTTTTTATGTTTTCTTCTACATAAAATAGAATTTTCTGTGATTGTTAATTTGTGGTTTATTCGAAAAGAATTTAATTTTTAATTTGCTATTATTTTCATCTATCACAAAACATGACATAAGTACCATCAACATTTTCAATATTATTTATCATTTGTTCACAAGAATTGCATAAAATTATTTGATGCGAGTTAATAGGAAGCATCCGAAAATGATAAGCTAGATAATTTTTCAACCATCATAAATTAAAACCAATTCTCGAAATTTCTCCAATTATCATATAATTTAAACAATATCAGCATAAAGATAAAAATCCGATACATATTGTTGGTTATTTGTAACGGTAACTGTCGGGATAGTTTTTCATACATTGGGTCAAATCGTATTATAAATTCGTATTCAAAAAAATTGATTTTTATTTCTTTTTGAAGATCAAGTTTATTTGTAAAATATTTCTAAATTAAAAAAATATAATTATTATAATGAAAATTTGCGGCCTAGAGTTCGCTAAGTATAGTTTAGCCATAAAAAATATTGTGAAAAGTATTGCCACATAGACCCAGAAATTTTTTTTTTACAAAAATTTGATCCAATAAATCGTGTCAAATAAAATGAAAATTTTGAATCAGAATTTAATTAAATATTGATTAAGGAATTCCTCAATATGACATTATTTCTGTATCTTTTAATACAAATACGCTCGTTGTAATCGATTATTTTTATAGAAATTGGTTGTCATTATATCTCGTTTATAATGGCGCCGTTGTCCTGTGATCAAAGTTTTAATTCATAATGCAGGTGGCCAGTTTTCCATATTATCTTTAATGATGTCATAACCAGTTTTAATTATTGTTAAATACAAGATTAATTAAATAAATTATAAATTAAATATCATTCTATAGTAATTATTACATGAAATTGATTTATTTTCCTTGTTACTTAAAAAAAATTAAATTTGACTTGTTCTTTATTTAAATTATTCTATTATAAGTTAAAACTCAGTTATATTAATCAATATTGCATAAATATAAAATTAGAATCTATTTAAATAGTGTAAAGTTTTAAACAAGAATTTGTGTTAGTTGAACAGAAAAAAATGTGTTTTAATTTGTTTAAAAGTAAATGAAGCTTAACATTCTCGCTGTATTACTTTTTAATTTAATTTAATTTTGGCTATTAAATAAATTTATATATAAAGCGACTCGAATAGAATATTTGTTTCTCTTAAGATTTTTCTAATTTCAAATAAAATTATTTATTAATGTCAGAATATCCTTCAAAAATTTCCATGGGTCATTTATGACCCCAAAAATAAAATTTAATTAAACTGATAATGTTGTTTGTAAGTCTTTGATCTATAAACAGTAAACCTTTTTTTTTGAAGAACTTCATAGTTGAATAGTTTTTTTGATTTATAGCTGTAGAAAACAATGTCTTATCTAAATTTATTTTGGACGCAACCGAAAAAAATGTTACATAGTTATTAGAAAATGTATTGCATTTTTTTTTAAATTTGTAAAAAACAGCTGCAAATCAAGTAATAGATCATTTATGACTCAAGGATTATGATATTCGGCTTTAATCCTGTTACTCAGAACTGATAATATTACATTAAATATTAAATACTAGGATGAAATAAAAAAATATCGTTTTCCATTGTGTTATGATGATTATGATTAATATATCAATTGGGTCATTTATGACCCAAGGGATAACTAAAGGTTAAAAATGAAAAATTTTATTAATATCTCGCATACTTAATATCAGTATTTTCAATAAGAATTTATATTTATTTATTAAATAATTTTATGAGTTTCATATCATCGGAACCACAATTCTCTAGAAAAACTTCTATTAAAACTAAAAGCGATAAAGTATCGATTCTCATAAATCATTTTAATATTTAGTTTTTTAAGGATACGATTTAAAATTATAAAAAAATATATTTTTCCATTGTGTTATGATGATTTTATATCAATTAGGTTAGGGATAACTAAAGGTTAAAAATAAAATTTTTATTAATATCTCGCATATTACCCGAAATATCAGTATTTTCAATGAGAATTTAATTTTTATTATTATTTATTAAATAATTTTAGGAGTTTCAAATCATCAGAACTACAATAATCTCTAGTTTGAAAAAAACTTCCATTAAAAACGATAAAGTATCGATTCTCATAAATCATGTTCATATTCAGTTTTTTAGAATACAATTTTTTTTTTATTTGTTAAAGTGAAAAGCTTCTTAAAGTCCACTGCTACAGACCAATTATAATGTTCTATTTTAGAGACCAATAAATGTGCTTTTATTTAAAAAAAAAATATTTTGCAACGAATAAAATCATTTTAACGAGAATTTGTGTCATTTTAAATTTCTTTTTAGTTATGGCTTACATGGAAATGTTTGGAAATTGTTCACAAACAACACACAACACACAGGAATTTTTACGACATTCTGTCCACACGTACAACGTAACGCATTCATCATCGGAACATATCAGTCATAATCAGAATATTACACACAGTCAGACAATGAGGTAATGAGATATATTTGTTTTTGATATTTTCACATTCATAAACTCTATTACAGTCTGTCGCCATTAAGAAAGCAAATGACGTCTGACTTTACAACACCCTTTACAACACCAATTGCCGAAGAAAATCCGCCAGCATTACCGCCAAAAAGACAACGAGTAAATAGTAAAACACCAAGTATTATTAATACACCTCCATCTAGTCCAAAATTAATTGTTACACAACCCCCCAAACCACAACATCAAAATGAAAATAATCAATCTAGTCATAGCTGTAAAGATAATAATGAAGAGCCAATGGTATTGCGAGAAGTGCCAGCCGGTGGTAGAAGCAACGAAGATATGAAAAATGTTAAAAGTGATCCATTGGTAAATAATTGTAGTAATCGTAACTTTAACAATTGCAATAAAGAACGAAAAAGTGATAACGTCGTTGGTGGTAGTAGCCGTAATGATCATAACATTTGTAATAATACTCAATTGTTCAATGAGGTTAAAAAACTACAACAGAAACAACAGCATCAAGAACATTTAGAAAATAAAACTTGCTCGTCTTCTTCTACTAATACTAACAATGATAATAATGATGATGATGAAGTTGTATTTCGTCATCATTCGCCAAATAATCAAGTGCAGGTGATGGTTAATGATTTTTCTCTCTCTAATATTTAGTAATTAATAATTATAAGAAACGACTAATGTCATGGGTACGCTTTATGGCGAAATTAAATAAATTACTTTTTCGTTCGGAAGTTGGGTTTGACATGACATAACACCCAAAGACATAAAGCCCAAAAGCTGTATCAAGCTTAAAAATTTATTGATTGGTTTGTGTCTTTGCTAAAAATCTATAAAACCCGATAAAGTTGCCTTTTAAAAATTATAAACAATGCGATGGTGGTTTTATTTTGACTGCTATGTCGGCTTTAGAATCGGAATTAGTGGTGTTTTGTTTTTATCGATTTTTAACATTCAAAGACATAGTGCCCAAAATCTTTACCAAGCTTTTTTTATTATTTAGTAATTAATAATTATAAGAAACGACTAATGTCATGGGTACGCTTTGTGGCAAAATTAAATAAATTACTTTTTCGGTCGGAAGTTGGGGATGTTATGACAACACTCAAGGACAAAATGCCCAAAAGCTTAAAACTCTTTTTTTTTGGTGGGTGCCTTTGCTAAAAATCGCAAAAAACCAATAAAATTTAAAATTATAAAAAATGCGACGGGTTTATATTTCGACTGCTATTAGAAAGAAGATTGTAGTGTTTTGTTTTTGGTTTTTAGCGATTTTTTTTACATCAAAAGACATAGTGCCCAAAAGCTTTACCAAGCTTAAAATCTTTTAATTGGTTTGTGTCTTTGATAAAAATCGTTAAAAACCGATAAAAATTACCTTCTAAAAATATTATAAACAATTCGATGGGTTTATATTTTGACTGCTATGTCGGTTTTAGAATTAGAAAGAACTTTATTTATTTGAAAATATCCTATAGTAAAATAGTTATTTAATTTTTAATTCCTTTAACACTAGCTTTTGGCCAACTAATATTAATAAGATGTCAAATTAAATAATTTAATACCCGATTTTCTTTTGGTAAAAATCTGTTATTCAATTTTTCCCATTTGTCTCACATATATAGTACCCCGCACAAACACCATCTCAACTGCGAAAAAATATTATCGAAGAATTTGACGTCACCCAGTTTCTGGTCTTCAAAAAGGACGGCGAAGATGGACCCGATATTAAAGGTGGCTATCCAGATGCACTTATTGTGCACGCCACCAAAGTGCAAAAAGTCACCGAAAATGGTAAATATTCGTTTTAAATATTGAAAAACTTTTGCTTACAAATTTAAAAAACAAACATTAATTTGCTTTTTTCTCACTTTTTTTCGCTTGTCTTTCTTACCCACTCTATTTATCCTTTAAAAATCAAACAAAAGACATTGTTGAGGAAAATGGTATGCTAAATGAAATTTATTGAGTTTTTTTGTTTAGTTTGTTTGCTTAATGATATATAGAAAATAACTTTTTAGGATCAAATTTTAATTTATTTTGTATTTTCGTTTAGCATTTGGTGAGGCATTTATAACGACATTTAGAACATTTATTAGTCCGTTACAGTTAATTGAAAAATTAACACATCGATATTCAATTTTTCATTTACAAATTAATGAAAACAAACAGAAAGCAGCAAAGGAATCATTTTCCTTGTTGGTACGGGTGGTTAATGATTTAACGTGAGTTGAGAAAATGGATTCTCCGAAAATTTAATCTTTTAATTATTTCCATTTAACATATTTTAGAGCACCCGATTTAACATCGCTGCACATTTTATCTATTTTAATTGAATTTGTCCAACAATTGATTTGTTCCGGCCAACTAATGATGGCCAAATTGCTGCGAATGAAAATATTGGAGAAGGTATTTGACTGCTTATTGTAAAAATTAAATTTTAATTTATTTTTTCTACTTACAGATTATGATTTTTAAACATCAAAAGTCTAATCCAGTCAACCCAATTCTAACAACACGTGCCGTCATTACAAATCCGCCAACGTTAATTGATTTGAAATCAACGGACATTGCCGAACAGATGACACTGCTCGATGCAGAATTATTTCAAAAAATTGAAATACCCGAAGTATTAGTGTGGGCGCAGGAACAAAATGAAGAACGATCGCCAAATTTAACACGATTTACAGAACATTTTAACAAAATGTCTTATTGGTAGGGTGGAAAATCCGTTTTTTTGCAAATTTGACAATTTTAGTATAGTATAGTCCGACTTAACAATTTTTTTGCATTTTTTAGGGCACGATCACAAATATTAAAACAAGAAGATGCCAAAGATAGAGAGAAGCATGTTATTAAATTTATAAAAATTATGAAGCATTTACGTAAAATAAACAATTATAATTCATATTTAGCATTATTGTCGGCACTTGATTCGGCACCAATCAGAAGGTTTGTGTGACTAATGTTCAATTTACACTACACATTTTTTACATAAGTCTCTTTATGTTCCTGCCTAAAAACAGACTTGTAACAGAAAAATTCTAAAAATTTGATAAAATAAATTGTAAACGCACGAAATAGTAAATAATATTTTAAAATGTAGGCCCCAAAAACTGGTTTTTAAACAAAAACATAAGAATTCATATGTAAATATTTTAAAACAAGCTAATCGGTCTAATTCAAAGCAACGCTATTCTTAAATAAATTCATGAGTCGGCCGT
>JANSTW010046858.1:0-13280 GCA_027564275.1 Diadocidia ferruginosa
GAAATTAATTTATAAAAACGTTATAAAACTTATGTACGCACTCAGGGTTTAAAACAATAATATGAATTTTGTACTTAATACAAAAATTTGGTCGAGAGCCTGCAAAAAAGAAGTAAAGTACAAAAATTAAAAAAAAAAAAGTCTGTGTGTGGCATTCGTCTTTTATTATTATTATATTGAACATTGTCATCACTGATCAATGCGCAATATACGGGGGCTATATTATCAGTGTCTCTCTTGATATTTATAGATTTATGCGTGTATATACAATAGATATATAATGCTTATAACCTACAAAAAATAAATATAAAATGATGAGTTATTTCTCATTAAAAACATCCGAATATCATATTTCATATATATCCGATCAAAAGATATAAATAACAGACGTTTATAATGAATTATATATGTCACTTGTATGAGCGGACAAAATTTCGTTACAATTTTCAATTAAATTTTTGGTAAATAATAATTTATTATTTATTAAATAAAGAAAAATGTATGAACTGTTGTTGGCCACACAAATATATGATATATAAGAGAGAGATGTTTTCCCTATAACTTGTTGTTCTTTTATTTTGCATTCAATTAAAAAGCAAATAAAAAACATATTTTCATGGTTATAAATTATATTTTCAAATATTTTTTGATAATTTAATGGATTCATCAAGTTAATTTACTTGATGATTATTTTTTTATATAAATATACGAATTCCCGCAACTATACCGCAACAAGGATTGATTGAATATAATAATAGTTTAATTGGAGTTATTATTTTTAGAATTTTATAGAAATTCTGTATGTTTCAAATTGATTTGTATATATATCATATATTTTTGCAACAATTTACAATTTACCGAATAATATATACAGTGGATTCTATAATTTTATTGTGGATGACAAGCTTATTTCTGATTAAATTTTTTATGCCCAAGTTGTTGAAGATTATAATAATAATTTCCAAAAACCTTATTTTATATACGATCATAAATATTGAATATAAAAACATTAAGTAATGTGGTCAAAGCTTTTATTAAATTTCATATTGTAAAAGAACATTTGTATGGTTTTAAAAGCTTCGTCAATTTAATTTCGAATATTATATGATAGATAGTAAAATCAAAAGTGTTTGTATATAATACATTTGTTTGCTAAAATCTTTTATTTCTTGATCTTTTTTTTAATAACACTTACCAACCTGCATTAGGAATAAAGGTCATAGCAAATAGGTGTGGAGAATTTAGTCTAAATTATATATTATTTTTTTAAGGAAATCGGCTTTTCCGAAGAAAATATTACAAAAATATGGTTAACGATTGATCTAAATTCTAAATCAAAAAAATATATAATATACCAAAGAATAATTTGAATAAAAGAATATATACGGACATAATTTAATGTGTATAAGATGCTGCGTGCATAGCAACAAAATGCGAACAAAATACCTAAAAAACAATTTATGAATGTATAGAATTATGTCAGAAACTGAATTTTCTGCATATAAGGAAAATGAAAATAAGAAATAATTTTCAATGAAAATGTTAATTTTGTTTTTAACGTGTTTCCATAATATACAATATATTGAATATACCGAAAAGAATGTGAAACAACTTGCCATCTAAATTATTAGAAATAATATGAATTACAAACACGCAGGGCGCCAATTTTATCGTTTTTATTGGTCACAACCCCCTGGAGAGGGGATGTGATCTTTATGTGG
The DNA here is from genome assembly GCA_027564275.1 of Diadocidia ferruginosa. NCBI lineage: Eukaryota > Metazoa > Arthropoda > Insecta > Diptera > Diadocidiidae > Diadocidia > Diadocidia ferruginosa. The sequence goes on from JANSTW010046858.1 coordinate 1,722, forward strand.
CGGATTTTGGCCACCACAAAATGTTATTTATTTTTCTATATAAAAGAGAAGTTGAATTTTTCTATTTTGTCATTTATACATCAGAAAGGATAACAGAAATATTATTATATTTATAAGTGACGAGCTAAAACATCTCGCAGAAAGCACATCTTATATATAATTGTAATCAACGCAGCTAAATACAGTTTGTGACTTTTGTGTTTGTTTTTGTGAATGTGCTTGCCTTTTAAAAAGGATATTATAATTATACCTTTGGTGGTGAAGAACATATATTTCTGTAATTAGAGTTATAGTGTTAACTGGATCTTCATAGCCAAGTACTTTTCTAAGGTAAATTTTAAATATTAAGTTTTTAAATATTTTTTTAACTTGAAAGGTTGTTGACAAAAATGCGGAATTAGGTACATAATATTTATCCGAATGAGAACTAATAATTCTTAGAAAAGAGAATAAGGAAGCTGTTATAAATAATTTGTGTAATAAAAACTATAACATTTATAAATATATGAAGGATAACCTGTTGCTTATAATATAATATAATAAAAAATAACAGATTTATTTATTTATTAGGATAATTCGGTCATCGTTGCAAACACTTTTTTTATAATTATAACATGTATAGCCCGTTCAATTATATAACTGTTTCACACCTTCATCCTAATTTTGACTGGGGAGCTCTATTGATAGCTTTTATAAAAAAGGATATGAGGTTTTATGGTGTCTTTTTTAATCCTTAGTATTGGGTTAGCAAATTTTAAGAATACATTTGTAAATGTTATAAAATATTAAAAAAAACAAATGGATAATGAATTATGTAATATTTATATAATATTTTCACGTATTTAAAAAAAAAACCCTGTCAATTAATATTAATTTCAATTATATAGCGTTAAATTTTTTTCCGACTAAGTTAGGTTTTAAATTTTTCAAAATTAGGAAATTAAAAAATCATTTTAGGTTTTCCCGTTAATATAAACTCTTGTTAGAAAAAAAACATTTTTCAATATTTTATTAAAATCATCAATATTTTAAGGTAAAGAAACGTAAATAAATACTTCTATTATCACAGGTTTTAGTTCATAAAGTACCTTAACTTTGACTATATATATAATATTGTAAGTTATTAAAAAATATCATGTTTAATATACGAACAGAATTGGAAGTTGAAAGTTTTTTAATCACAAAGTTCAAATCATTCATAATATAAATCAGATTTTTGGGACCATTTAGCTATATATTGTGCATGATGATGATCTACATTAAAATACTCAATATTTAATCTAACAAAATGATTTAATAATTTATTATTGCTTTGACTAGAGAAAAAAATTAAAAAAATGACCTCTGACAAAATTAAGATAACAATTATTTTAAACATGCAATAATTTTCTCCCAATCTCTATATAAACTTAAATGGTTTTAAATATAAAAAATATGAATAAAAAATATGTTCTATATCTTAAGTTAATAAGAAATATAAATTATATAATATATAGAATATTATAATATGATATAAAAGAAAATATCATAATATGTAGATATTATAATATAGATCGTATAATACATAATATACAAAAAAAACTTTACTCATTAAATATGAGGACTTTTACAAACAATATAAAAAAAACATTATAATCCTTATCGCATTAATTAGACCACACATTAATTTTGTTAATATTGTTATAATATCATCGTAATATAATATAGTCTGTGCATATTATATAGTAAAATTTATAAATGAAATACATTTTTTCTATATTATTATATTTTAAGATGATAAGACATTTTTTTTAAATTATTTTTGTTGAATTAATATTGCTGATAACCAAAAAAAATTATATTTAACAACACATTTTTACAATATTGGTTTCATATTATAATTTATACGGACACACCCTAATTATTATTATTATTATTAAATACATAAATAAAGATTAGGATATTTTTTTCGACAAAAATAGAAAATGCAATGTAATAAAATCGCAATGATATAATTGATCTATTTTGATATATTGCATTATTGACTTCAGACTTAAATTTTGAAAATCATTTAATTAAATTTTACCAAAAATTTGTTTTATAAATAAAAGGTTAAGCGATATAATTTATTAAAAAACGATCGTAATAATAGATACGTATAAATACGTAAAACCCAAAGTATTGTTTTTACTTATATATTTCTAATTGAGACATAACTCCCAAAAACACCCAAGAATATTTTTATTGTCCTGCACCTCAAAAAAGACATACTGCCCAAAAGATGTTTTGTTAATACGAGGACTAACGTATAACGTCAAATATAATACCTAAAAACATAAGACCTAAAATATTTTTTTTCACATAATTTTGGTACAGAGACAGAGACGTGCAAAGACATCCAAAATATGTTATTGTTATTTTAATATTCATTTGGAATCTTTTATTTTTAAAATTCTTAAATGTCCCTTAACTCAAATGATTAAATTACTAAATAATAATTTTATAATGAGACGAACCCATATATACATTATTGTGGCCTTGTACTATTTTTTTGCAGATGGTTTTGCGTGCATAGTGACTATTCAATTTTTTCAGTAAATAAACATATATTTCTTCGTACAACTTAGTACAGATAAGACAAAATTTGTAACAAAATGTTGAAAAATTTATATTTCATATATTTTCATATCTTGAATTCATTAATTTGTATATAGCATATGTATAATATATAATTTACACATATAATATATATACAATCTTCTTATGAATGAATTAAAATAAAATTAATTTATTGCGATTTATATATACGAGTGCTTAAAACATGATATAATATTTTTAGTATTATGCGTGTAAGTTTCATTGACTCTAAAGTCTAAATAATTTATTAACAAGACGCCGCACGATGATAAGAGAATCATCTTATACGATATTTAATTTAAATACGTTTATTTTTTGGGGGTATGACGGAGGTACCACATTTAGTTAATATTGACTATATAGTACATTTAACGCAAAGTATATTTATTATGGCGAAATATAGATTGAGAATTTTCTATTTGGCAATTAAATAACTTAACTGTTTTTTTTAATTATCTGACGTAAATTGTATAAAATTAAGATCTTAAGTTTGACAGAAAATGGTTATTATAATATAAATTTTAATACAAACGAAAAATAGCGAACATATAATTCATAAGAATCTACATATATAATATAGAATTATATGTTCGCTATTTTTCGTTTGTATATTAAAATTTATATTTTAATCATTGTAGATGAAAAATATATAATTTCAGACGAAAGCAGAAGTCACGTTTTTTTCTTTTTGCTTTATTATTCATTAAACAAATTTATTTGTATATACAGTGAGATTAAAAAAAAAAAAAATCTTAGCTCTGTAACTTTCGAACGGGCGTGTCAGAATTTTTTGAATATGTCAAAATATTTTTCTCCATTAGATCTACAACATCTAGAACAAAATTTGTTGAAAAAAAATCATGGGGAAAACCATAGGTCTTTTTTTTAAATTTTGCTGTATATATATATTATATATATATGGAGTGTGTATGAAAAAAAGTACCAGCCTCAATTTAGGTCAAAATGTTCAATTTGCTGGGACCCATTTATTTATAATGTGTAACAAAAAAACAACATCCTGATTTTGCCGGGGGCTTTCGGATCGTTTTAATTTTTTCTATATACGTATGCGCAAATTATTATTGGATAAGCAAAGCTCTATTTTTGGGTGCATCAAAGCTTTTAACAATATATTAAATATAGGATTAAGAATATTGGTCTATCCAATACGCATTTCAAACCATACTTTTTTTTAATGCAAATGCAAAAAAAAACAGTCTTGTCTGTAATTTAATTATTATTTATGTATGGCTTTTCAAAATAAATTATATAAATTTTGATTCAATCAGAATCTTTGGCTTCGATATATTTGTGTTGTTTATTTTTACTAACTACTAACCCATATATTATATATAAAATATATATAATAATGTATTTAATGAAAATATATACTTTTTTAATATTATTTTTATTTTCATATATCATCATATTAAATATTATCAAATACTTTATTTTTGAAAAATTAATTAAATTAATTAATTGGTTCTTCTTAATTAAATACTCAGAATAAATACAAAAAAAAATGCCTTCAACTGACGTCATTTATTTTAAAATTTTGATATCTTCCAAAAAGAAAAAAAAAATGGAAAAATAAAAACAATTTTTTTTTAATAAACAATAATATACAATTGAGATATGACTGTTAATAAAATTTATATAAATTATAAAAATTTTAATTTATCTATAAATTTTGCAATGTTTAAAAAAAATATACCTATACAATAATTAAATAAATTAAATTCATGTATATAGTACTATAGGGTATAGTTTAATTAACTATAATTCATAATAGATATTTAAGAATTTTTTTTTTCATTAATCGAAAGACCATTTTCTCTACGGTATCATTTTTTGTTTGTAATAAAATATTCTGGAAAATAATATCTTTATCAATTTTATGGTTATTAAAATCAAAAAATTAAGTCGCAATACTTTTTTGTAAAAATTAATTATATATAAATAATAAATAATATGTTTAATCAACACAAAATTATTTCATCTATATATATTTTTTTTTAAATTTAATTTGAATTTTTTTGTAATAATATAATAAATACAATCCTTATACTCATATTTTCAACATAAATTTTAATAATAGTTAAAATATATTTATTATTTGACGTAATATTTTAGTATATTACGTAGTTATTAATTATTATAATAATAAGGATGACTTTTATTTTCACAATTTGTAAAGAAAAAAAACACGGTTATGTATATTATAGATTTGGGTAATAGAAAACTTTATATGCATATATGGTTAAATCGATTTATTTAAACCGATTGATTCGATAAAGATATAAAAAAATTCCAGCCAGACTGAGTTTCTAACTCACAATCTATTGAGCTCTTAAGTATAATAATTGAAAAAAAAAATATCTTAACGATTGGATATTCCATTTGCTTTAAATTGATTTAAAGACAAATATTTATCAATTTTTTTGATGATTTTTGAGTTAATTAATTTTAACACATTATTATAATAATAAAAGATTTAATTTTATTACAGAAAATTGTGTGGTATTCCATTTATATATAAGATAACCATATTTTTTTATAAGGTAACCATATAATAATATATATTTATAATAAACTTAATTTTTTGTGGCTTATTAATAAAAAAGTTAATAAAGTGTAAAATTATCAATATTTAAATTTATCTTTGTGTAAATTAATAGTTAATCTCTAGTTTCAATTTATTTACAATTTACAAAGTGGTATACATACATATCTATACATTATACATATATAGGTATATATATATATATAGATAAGAAATAACCAAAATTTCAACCGAACTATCTAATATATATAATTTCCAACGAAATAAGTTATATAAAGAATATCATACATATTATTATAATATATCATAAGGTTTTATCACTTCCGTACATATATTTAAGTAAAATTGCCGAAAATTGCATCAGATTTTTTCAAGTACGTCATTTTTTATTAACACCAAAAGAAATGCTGGTTTGCGATACCCATTGACACAATATACCGCATATTATATTTTATTTTATATATATAAATGCACGACTTAAGTACTTTTATGTAGTGTAATTTATTACATGATTATAACATTCCTATAATATATTATATATACTATATAATATATAATATATATAACTAGGTATATATAAACTAAAAACTATATAGCACTTAACAAAATTTATATAAAAAGTGATAATATAACTTACTTATATGTGGTTTTAAAAATATATATAAAATAGTTAAATTATTATATACACTTTATAATCAACGAAAATAAAAACTAACAAGAATTACAAATTCGTATGAAACTTACTAAAACTCTATACTGCGATCACAATGTAAAATATATTTAAAAAAAACTTCCACGTGATTTGCAGTCAACTTACATACAATTACAAATCTAAAACAAGGACAATTATTGAATTTTGTCTCAGGCAAAAGCTAGATTCAATAAATATTACAAAAGTATTCAAACTTTTCGTTGTCATTTTAAATTCTAAATATATTTGATTATTTTGAGAAAAAAAACTTCGAATTCTTAATTTTTATTAAACAATTTATTACCAAGAAAAAATAACTTTATATAATATTGCATTTGTTTGAAATAATCACTCTCTTAGCTATATATTCTCGTTGATAAAATTCATTCATTCATATACAGTCGCACATACTATAATATAAAATTAATGTAATTAATTCAGTGGCGACAAAGTAATTTTTGTTATAATATGACTCTCACTCAAAAGGGCCGCGTGCCTGAATTAATAATATGTAAATACTTAACCGGAAAATTAAATAATACTAAATCTTGTGATTGAAATAAGATTTGCATAAATTATAATTATTTAATTATATTATTTAGAATTTGATAAATTAAAAAAAGGGGAAGTAATTTATTTAAAATTCATTAATTCTATTATATATGGAAGATGTGATGACATACAATAAAAAATTTCATTCAATAAAAAGGAACTTTATTTGTCGTTAATTTAATAGAACACACATAGAACATTTCTAAATTAAAAAATTTGTATAACAAAGATGAGTTTTTCAGTTTATTGTCATTTTATCACAGGTATCAGTTTTCTATTTTTGCTATTCATTAAAAAAATCCATACGTATATATGGAGTATGAAAATAGTACAAGCCTTAATTTGGGTCAAAATGGTCAAATTGCCGGGACCTATTTTTTTACGTTTTAAGATGCCTTGATTCAGAAAAACTAGAAAATTAAAAATGTTCGTCCGTCCGTCCGTCAGCAAAATATCAGACACAAGAATATTTTACACCAGTCGAGGGATTTGGCCAATATTTGGTGAGGATGTCTTATTAGTGGTCACATAGACTGGGATTGCAGTTGGAGTCTCTAGGTCAAATATGGAGGGAGGCCCCATACGATATTTTTCCTAAAAATGGCTGAAAAATATGAACATATATAGAGAAAAATTTTAACCACTGGGCGGATTTGACCAAATTTTTGGTAGGGGTGAGTTTTAAGAGATTTGTAGTTTAGAGATTGCATTTGGAGTCTCTTGGATTTTTTTCCTAAAAATGACTGAAAAATATGAACATATAGAGAAAAATTTTAACCACTGGGCGGATTTGGCCAAATTTTGGTAGGGGTGAGTTTTAAGAGATTTGTAGTTTAAAAATTGCATTTGGAGTCTCTAGATCAAAAATGAGGGGCTCCTATACGATTTTATTTAATGCCCGAAAAATATGAGCATATAGAGGAAGTTTTTAACCAGTCTAATTTTTGAATAAAAATGTGAACTAATAGAGAATATTGTGGTTTTTGTCAGTTTTCAAATGTTAAACTATAGTAAACGCAGCATTCCAGTTATACTGGGGGTTCTCGGACCGATTTTTCTATTTTAAAATTAGGCAAATGGTTATACCTTCTGCTTTTCATAAGCCGATAAAATAAATTAATCAGTTCTAATAATTTTTAATCCGCATTGTTTTACGATATATAGACAATTTATGTCTATCACAACGCTACTGCTTTTCGATTAAACTTATAATTATTTTACTTTTTATTAAAATTAGTTCATATTAATAAATATTGCACCATCATTTGAATATTTATTAGACAATATTTAGTAAACTATAAAATATATTCATATATTATCAAAAATGTGCGTAGTTATTAATCATTTTTAATCATTTTTTGTATAACTCAATAAAATTTATCACGAAAATTTGGTTTTTCCACCTATACAAATGTTTGTATTTTAACTTGCGTCTACACAATATCATCATTTTTGAGAAATAAACGCAGCTTGGTAATTTTAATCAAATATTTATTTGTTTTTTTTTATTCTGTTGGAAATACTATATCTGAGTTTTATCATTATTTTAATATACGCATATAATATATGAATAGTGTTTATATTTTAATTGATCCACTAAATTGATATTATATACACAATATTAATGCACTATATATACTTCCTGTATTTTTGTATTGTAGCGATTAGTTTAGGATCAATAACATATTTTGATGTTGTATTATTGTATAGTAAACCAATGCATTTTGTAGTTACTTCGACTATTTTTTAACGTAATTTTTTAACCAAAATTTAAACGCCTATAAATACAATAAATTTGACTTTCTCGACCTTTGCGAGTTTCAAAACTATTTACATAACCATGGCGAGTCTTATTATAACAGACACTGTATGCTCCTCGACCTTCGTGTTTAAGTGCAGATTGGTTCAAAAGTCACATAAAACCGCTGGTAGCTATTTGGCAGGAAAGATAGAATACCTCATAAAGTGTAAATCCTGCCCTGCACTGATTACAATATAATTGGTGTGACAATATGCTAAAAACATTCCACATTAAATATTTAATTGATTTGAAAAATCTCTGCTAAACAAAATAAATCTATTTTAATTGTATTCGTATAGATAATATAATGTACATATATTATATATAGATTTATAACTGATATTCAAAAGACACATTGGCTAGCTTTTGATTTAATTTTTTATATTATATTATATATTATAATATTGAGAACATTCTTTACCACATTAATAATAATTCTTAAATTAAAATATGTAAAGAAAATTTCACAGATGCGTTAAATTACTATGATTTGTTGTATATTGATATTTAATCAATAAATCCAAAGAAAATGATCAATTTATAACAATATCGATAAAGTGGCCACTTAATTGAAGAGCAAGATTGAGAATGCAAGATACCTACTATATATTGCTGACGTCAATGTACTTTTGAAATACAAGGGCTTCTACTTTTTTTGTCGTTTCATTTATTATACTTTCACATATAAAATAATTAATAAAGAAGAGACTAATATTTTCCACGACTTACTATTGGGTTGATTGTGGAAGATACACAATTCATAAATATTACTATATAATTTTTAGAGCATCAACTTAGCATATTATAAGAAAGTGAGCCTTAGTTATATTTAAGGTCAGTAAATATAGTTTTCTTTTTTAAACAATAACCAGAAAATTTCATTTTATTATTTATATTTATTTATTAGAGACTATAAAAAGTAATAACATCATCACTTATAACTAGTTCTATTAACAAGTTAAAATATTTTTTTTATGATGCGGGAGAGTGTATTTAAACTTAATTATAATATCTCATATAATAATAAATAATATTCATTAACATTATATTTATATTTCCCTAAAAAATATAAAAAATATATTAACTTTTGCCGACAAAATAACTCAAGCTCACTTCTTCCCAGAGAAGCGACTACCCTTATACTTATGGACTTAGCCAAATGTGTTGCTGTGATTTAGGATCTAGAGAAAGCGGTGTACCAAGATCTAATGTGTGAAGCCCTACATTTTATATTCATTAATAATGGCATATTACATATATACAATATAATATACATAAGTTTATATACTATATACAGTATACAATATTATGACTTTATAAAATCATTGAGATCAAGTATTTCAACAATTAACTTTTTTATTCTGATGATTTGCATATATATGTATATATGTATATCTATAATATTATATAATATACCATACAATTGTGTTAAAATGAATGGAGGCTCGTTTCATGTATAATATATATAATATGTAATATGTATATTGTATAATATATATGAACATTAGTTTAACTAAAATATGAAAATATTTGCTTCGTATTATTATTTTAGAGAATATATTATAACTTATAGTATGCCTTAGCATTTGCCTTAAGCTTTATAAAAAAACGTAGATCTATAATAAAATTAACTAATGAGTCATGATACTATATTTCTGATCTTTGACATCATTAGTGCAGTTGGATCTTGGATGAAGACAATCCAGGTACCATATTTAGTATTTGTATTTTAGTATTTTAGTATTTTTGTTGAAGTCATAGATTCTCAGCTGTTTCATTAAAATAAAATATAAATAGATATAAGACTGTTTTTATAATTAAATTAAGACCGCTAAGGTGGAAAAATTAGGATCAAATATTTTAATCTATAAAAACATAGATTATGACAGATATAAATTTTTATTTCAAACATTTTTAAGTCCTGTGACGTTATAGAAAACAAAAGCTGTCATACACTCGAACTATATAATGACTATCCATCATTTTAATCTTTTATCTATAGTTTAACTGTTAACAATATTTTATTTTCAACTATAACACAATGTCCAAAAAATAATTAATTAATTTTTAACTATGGTTTATTTGGTATATATATATGTAGAAAGAATTTTTGCGATTTTATCTTATATAATTTATTTTTAAAAATATAAACACGAAATTTAGCCACTGTTTGTTTTTTAACTGAAAATTATTATGTATAAAAAAAAATTATAATATTGTTATTCAATATATTAAGTAATATATAATATGTTAGCTGCGGTATAGAAAAGAGCTGATAAAATCCAAAAATAAAAATTATATTTTTTTCTTTTATTTATAAAATAATAAAAATATAAACAAAATAATTCAACTAAAATAACTTTTTATTTATTTATTTTCTGTTCGATCAAGTGCATCGCGCGACTGCATCACAAACGGCAAAATCACCTTCAAAAAACATTTAAAAAATATAAAGATTAAAACAAATTTCCTCCTTTTATTCTTAAAAAAAATATATTCGCGTTATCTCGGCCCCACAAACACTATAAAATTATATAAAATTATTCGATTTTTATTAAAAAAAAAAAAAATTGGCAATATAAAATGAAATCTTTTATGGACCATTTCCATTTAATTTATATAATTTATAACCTTTTGCCCTTTGATATTCATAAATTTAATTTTATTTTTTCGCGCACAATATATATAGAAATGTCTAATTAGACTTTATAAAAAATTCAAACAAATTAACTTGAAAAGATAATTGTAATTTGCAAGATTAATAAAAAAAATTAATTAAAAATATTTTAATTTAAATAGGAAAAAAAGGTTAAGAAGAAGTCGTACTTTTTGAATTTGATATAAATAAGTATGACATAAATTGATTTTATGATTTATTTTTTATATATTTATAAATATTTGGGCTTTAGTTTCTCATATATATATACGACGAATGTTCCACTGACCGTGATAATTTTATTAAGTGTTAGTAGAAACCTATTTCAAATAAAAGGAAGATAGTGAGATAATTATCTGTGCACTGATTAAGGAGTAATACAAAAAAAAAATATACTTTGAAAATTAAAAACTTTTATAATCATTACAACTATTTATTTATGTTTATTTTTATAAATATAATATTTGACTATATATTATATAATTATATTTTTTTTTATTCGATTTTCTTGGATTAATAATTATTTTTGTATTCCTGGACCACCATTTACAGTGGTCAAAGACTATCGCCACAACAGACATTTTGCCATTAATGGGTTCAATAAAAAATCAACGTTTTCTTCTGTTAAGTGAACAACAAATTTCCTAGATTCTGCAGATAATTTATAATAAATTTCTTTA
>JANSTW010046869.1:0-13278 GCA_027564275.1 Diadocidia ferruginosa
TAAATTAGGTTCAGCTTGCGAAGCTCAACGCATTTTTGCTGAGCTGAGCTTAATTTATTTAAGCTTATTGTGGCGAATCGAGATAATAAATAATTATTGATTTCACTAACTATAATTAATTTGATTTTAATTTTGTAAATTAGTCTTAATTAATATCAAACTCGGTTCAACTTCTTTACCAAATTTAATTAAAGACTTTCTCATATAAAATTTTAAAAGACATACCAGGTCGAGTCAATTTTTATTTATCTTCAAGCAGCTATAGAGTGAAAAATCCCTATTGGTACATTCAAGATGGCTCCATAATTCAAGATGGCAGTGAGGGACGGTGATTGATTTTAGGTTATTTTATTTATTTACTTTGGACTGAAATCTAATAATTTTAATAATATCGAGAACCATTTTTAGTTTTTTTTTAATTTACAAAAACAAAAGATTACCAAAAAGAGACGAACCTTTTATACTTTATTTTTTGTTTGCTTTTAAGTTGGGGAAAAGTTTAAATATTCAATATTATGCTTTAAGAAAAACATGTTTTTTCTCTATATTTTACACACACCTTACCTCGATGCACGCTAAAATGGAACATAATAAAGGTTAAATGTAGGATATACGTGCGGTAAAAACTTTTCCAGTTAACTTTATATGTTTCATATATAGCCATAACAATTCTTTTACATAAAGATATTTCCCGATGGAGAAACTCTATGCTCGTATAAGCCCCTGTGAAAAAAAACTCGTTCCTATATATTATTATATATTTTCGCGATATTTTTTTTTTTTTTTTTTTGCGTATACGCAAAATTCTCAACGGATTTTTCTTTTTTTTTATTACTTTGTTTCACAAAATATACCTTACTACATGTGTATGGGTAGGGTAGCGAATGTGCGAGATTTAAAAAAAAATATTTTTTATAGCAAGAAAATAAAATAACCTTTATTATTATTAAAAAAAATATCGCAGTGTGTTTTTACTTTAATTAACTTTAAAAAGGTCATATAAAATATTTAAATTGCTAGAGGTCATACAAAATATATAGATAACTTAGTTGTTGTGAATTGTCACAGCTCACATTTAACCTAACTGTTGATTTTAGATTTTGAAAAAAATCCCCATGTATAGTCCACATTTTTTTTTTGTCTGTTTTCTGACTATTTTAGAATCCCAGGAATTCGTTAAGGAATCGTTAGGGGATGTAAAAAAACTGCGATTGCTATAGCAGTCAGTTCGATTCGTTTATTTTTTTCATCCAAATCTGTTGATTTTAGATTTTGAAAAAAATCCCCATGTATAGTCCACAATTTTTTTTGTCGTTTTTCTGACTATTCTAGAATCCCAGGAATTCGATAAGAAATTGTTAGGGGATGTTAAAAGACTGCGATTGCTATAGAAGGCAGTTCGATTCGTTTATTTTTTTCATCCAAATCTGTTGATTTTTGATTTTGAAAAAAATCCCCATGTATAGTCCACAATTTTTTTTCTTCTGATTATTTTAGAATCCCAGGAATTCGTTAAGGAATCGTTAAGGGATGTAAAAAGACTGCTATCACTTATTCCATCCAAATCTGTTGATTTTAGATTTTTATATAAAGTAACTAAAATATAACTATATATACATAATATACAAACAAAAAAAGGACTTACACATATTACAAGTATTAGCGTATATACAAACCGTGTAGTCATTTTACACGAAAGCTTTGAGTATAAAAATTCTGAGAGTTTTTTTTTGTTACATTTTATATGCTAAAGGTTAGAAAAACACACTTTATTTAATACAAAAAAATAGGCTTCCACGCATATATTATACTAATTAATATGTTAATTCATTTAAAATTTATATATATGGGTGTCTAAAAAGCCTAATATAACATACAATTCATTTTGTGTTCTGCTGCGTGTTAATTAATATGAGCTTTTGCGCTGCTGCGTACATATATGTATAAAATATTTATTTATTATTTATGAATAAAATTACACGGAAAGCAAGAAAATAAATTGTGTTAATAAATCCCATGTCTATTTTCCTACATTATATGTGACTATATATAATATATATAATTTAGACTTTTCATAAAACAATATACAAAACTTGCTTGTAAATTATTATTGTTCCCCATCATTATAATGTATTGTATTTACTAGATATGGAAAGGTATAATTTAAAACACTTAAACCATATACGATATACCTATATATTATATGGTAAAATTCCCATATATATAACCTTATCCCTTATATACAAAATGTTTATTTGCTATATATTGTTGTTATATGTTTGCACCGTCTTTTCCTCTTTTGAGCTCATAAATATAGATAGTTCGTAGATTAAAATGAAATTTATTGATGTTAATAGCCTCGTACAATTTATATATGCTAAAGTCATAAAAGCCAATTAGTGTGTACATATATGGTTGGTATACCTATGTTTATATAATACATTAAGTGAACGCATATCTAAAGCAAGTATATCGAATGTATCCCACGCTTATGTCACAAAATATAAAAGGGGTAATGTATTTATATATTCAGCTACTGATAGCTTCTGTATTCAATTTTAAATAAAATAATTGTATATTGCAACCCCAATGACATATTAATCAATTATTATGATTATTCTATGCGTACATATTGTTTATTTCAAAATCATTGATATATTTCCATATTATTATGCCCATTGTATGGTTTGTTTGTTATAAGCTAAGCACCAATATTATCTTGTCCTGTACAGTGTTCTCCATGAGTTAGAGGATTGTGTGGATTTTGCAGTACCTTTTATTTTTCAATTTTTTTTGTTTTTTTTCAGCCAGACTATATTATTTGAATATATATCTATAGCATAGAAACCCTAACGTATCCCCGCGGGTAGTTATAAACTCGAATACGTTATCCAAATTCTATCAATAAAAATAAAAGGAATGTATGTTTTTTATGTTTTTAGGTGGTTTATAGACGCCTAAACTATCTATCCGATTTTGCTAAAATTTTTAGGCTCTATTTTTTTGAACAAGGAGAGTAATCGTGTGAAGTTTCGTTCCAATCACGCTATCGGATACCTACCGTACAAAAAAAAAGAAATTCTATTAAATTTAATTTAATAAATTTTTACAATAATTAAGTAAATGTAAATTTAAAAAAAATGTAATGAAAATATTTTTAATAAGCAAAATATTTTAATCCAAACTATCACACCAAAAAAAATCTGCACCATGTAAATCAAGTCAACTTACCAGAAAATTTGACGCACTATTTACACTCACCTCTTTTGAGGGCTGTAAGTCGACAAAATTTGTATTTAACAGTTAATAACTATATTTATTGTATTCATCATCATCTTGTCCTTTACTCCAAAGCGAGGGAGCATAGGGACCGTTTTTACCCTTTTTTTCTATCTGATACCATGGTTTTCATTGACGACTATATCTCTGACCATATCAAAGGTGGAGTGTTGTCAGCTACTCGCACTAGCCATATTTGTTGGTGATCAGTGGGGCGGGTTTTTACACTATATGAGGACTTCCGGGCCACTGCAAACGCTTTTTAATAAACACCTGCGAATGAAAGGTGATAGCTCTTTGTCAAGACCTTTCATTTGAATCTATATACACACCCCATATAAATATTTATTATTCATACAAAGGCGTACACTGTGTATCCTGTTTACACTAGAACATTTTTTATTTTACCCACCCTACTATTCTGTATAGGTTTGGCATCAAAATATTGCATTTTAAAACTTTTGCATACAAACTGCAAAGGAGGCATTTCCCCCAAAAGTCGTAGTTAATTTTTTTTATCAGGGGGATGATTCTTTATACAAAAAAGAGCGTGGGATCATGTTTGGAGAATCTTCTACTGCACTTTCGCCCAAAAATTTGTCCAAATCCGTTTAATGGTTTAAATATACTTTCTCTATATCGGCCATTTAATAAAAATCGTATGGGAGCTCTCCCTCCGCCTTTGAGCTATAACTTCCAAATACAATCCCAGAGTATGACCACAAAAAACTCGCACCCTTATTAAAATTGGGCCAAATCCGATCAGTGTTGTAAAACATTTTCTTCTACCTTGTATTTTGCGGACAGACGGACACTTTTTTTAGTTTTTCTGAAATCTGAATCATATATGGGCATATGGCAGCATAAAACGGCAAAAAAGTTGGTTCCTGAAATTGGTTCATTTTGACCTAAATTATAAGGCTTGTTTTAGCGACCCTTTATGCTCGCCCACCCCTAGATTAGGCTCTGACTAGTATCACGTGCTGTTATAATTCATTTTATTTATTAGTTTATTTAAAAAAAAGGTCCGCGAGAGCCCCCAGCGAACTGAAATGCTGCTTTTACTATCTTTTAACATTTGAAAGCTGACACAAACCAACATTTTCTTTATAAGTTCACATATTTGAACAAAAAGTGTAAACTTATAGATATATACATACAACAATAATAAATAAGATGGTAGGGCCCTCGTCTTTTAACTAAAATAACTAAAATCCGTAAAACTGTGTCTATATATGCTCATATATTTCGGCAATTTAAAAAAAAAATTGGGCCCAACTTTCCCTTTGACCTAGAAACCCAAAATACAATCCCAGAGTATGGTATCACTAATAACTCACACAAATACTTAAACTCGTAAAAACTTTCTCTTTATACTCCTATTTTTTTTGCCATTTTTACCGAAAAAATCAAATTGGAACCCCCTCCCCTTTGACATATAGACCCAAAATAGGTTCTAGATGATGGTACTACTAAAAACTTATTTACCAAAATTTGGCCTAATCCGTTCATTGATAAAAAACGTTTTCTATATGCTGATATTTTTAGGGAAAAAATCGTATGAGAGCCCCCCTTAACCTCTGACCTAAAGACTTTAAATGCAATCCCAGAGTATGGGACCACTAAAAACTCATCCGCATCCCCAACAATTTTTTTAGAAATCCGTATTTTGCGGATAGACAGACAGACAGACGGACGGATACTTTTTATTTTCTAGTTTTTCTGGCATCATAAAACGAAAAAAAACATGGCAAACCGGCAATTTTACCATTTTGACCTAAATTAAAGCTTGTACTATTTACATACATTATCTATATATTATATGGATTTTTTTAATGAATAGTAATTGCAAAAACCACTATTTTCTGAGCATTTGAATTTAAATTTGAATCTAACCGGTATTTTGTCGAAAAAAATTAAATAGCTCAAATGTCGATAAAGAAGAATTTACGCGGTCTATTTTATAAATTTCGAAAAATCACCTCTCTTCGAAAGCGTTCGAATCTCTCTCAAAATATAAAGAGTGCGGCGACTGGCGGTATTGTTACAACTATGTTTACAAACAAAATCAAAATAGAAAATAAAATAAATTCTATTTATAAATTGGGCGCGCGTGATAATTATGGCCTATTATCATAGGAATTTCCTACTTCTAAAAAGAATTAAAAGACTTAAATCTGAAAAATGTGCCAATAACGAAATAATCGCACCGATCGAAATATCAACAGAAACGATTGAGGATGAAGATGAAATTCCTGCACGGTCCGTCGTCGAAACGCCTACGACAATAGCTGTAGTGGATAATGGACAACAAAATTTAGGGCATCCATTCTATATAGACGCTGCTAGTTGTTATCTGGATTTTTTCGGTGTAAATGAGGAAAGTTTTGTACGGAAATATCGCTTAAATAGGGAATTAGTGAAGCATATTTATTATACACTTTTGCCACACGCCGAAGATCGTAGGCTAGCAGAAGAACAACAGAAAAGTAAGGATTCGTTTTTTTTTGTGGTACACAAACTATTAAAATATTTTTTTTAGAAACATTTGCTGAACACTTTAAAGAAATGATTCTGCAAACTCTGCACTACTATGGTTACGGATTGATCATATCCGAAGAACGAACAGGATTTCGATCGGAAGCCTATGCATGTGTTATCTATGTTACAGACTTAATTTGTGAGCATTTCGCACGTATATGGATACGTTTTCCGGGACATGCTTATGAAAAGTTTAAAATCAAACAACAATATAAGAACAGAACAACGATTGATCCATTTGGCACCTTGGGAGCAGCCCGGTTTTGTTTATTTTCTAAACGATCTGATGTTATCGAGGATTACAATGGCGTCAAAACAGATCCCTCTGCCATAACTGTTCAATTTGTTAGTATATTTATTTTTAGAACTGTTTGTTTATAATCGTTTTTAAATCCAGGTGTGCTCGCCGACTCTACACATAATGTGTTTTGAGATTTTTTATGCCGGCTTTGTTAGACTCATAGACATGTGGAATAATTCCCAAATATCGAAAATTTTGAGAAATAATTACATTGATGGAAATCATAGTGACTATATTGTTGGTAAGATGGAAGAAAATTCAGATAATTTAGCTTAAGTTTCTTTTAAGCATCTTCTTCTCTTAATTGTAGCCCCACGTGAGTTTGCCTTAAACACTGCGAATTGGTTAAAGATCCCGACCGCCGAAAGAACTTGGGAAAACAAAGCACTACTGAAAGCTAGCGTTTACTCGAGCACATGTGTCTATCAATTAAAAGCACGCTTTCGGTGTTTAGAAAATTTGGAACGTAGTTTCAAAGCGGACGACTGTATTCAAACATCACAGAAACTATTGACCGTTTGCGTTGTATTGCATAATATGTGCATTGAAAATAAAATCAGTGTGATTCAGGACCCAATTTACATTAATATGAAAAATTCTGCGACGTAGCTGCGAATGTCGTTTCAATCTACTATCCGTTTAATTTTCCGATTTGTTGTAATTAAAAACCTTAGAACATAGTTACTTATATAATCAAAGTTAAAAACGCATAAATTATTGCAAACCCAAACGAAATATAACAGTTGGCACTCATTGCCCTTGGAAGCGTTCTATGTTTCCTAAAAATAACACAAACAAATTCATTTTTCATGAGAGTTAATACTAATTAAAAAAATAAGTGGTAAATTCAACACTTCCATATAGATGGGATAGATTAAAAAGCTCGTTTTTCAAGAGCCAATTTTAAGGAGCTACAAATTGATGCTAATAATTGGGGACTTAGTCATTTAAGGGCAGTGAAAATGCTCACTTTTTTAAATTAAAATATATTTATCTTATTAAAAATTAATTTGTCTTCCAAAAATTAACTAAAAAGGCAAATTGTGGAGAGGCAATTTTTTTATCCTCCACCCAGGAGTATTGAATTTTTTTTTCAATTTTTTAAAATTGTAAGTATTTTAAATATTATTTGTTTACTTCATCTCAATCGCCCTCTACGCACAAATGTGTGAGAAATCTGCTTTATGCCCCTCCCACCTACGTGCTGAGCGTTGGAGTTGCCCCATTTATAGGAAAAAAATTTGTTTTCTAATTTTTTACGAAAATTTTAGCCTAACTGGTATAGTAAGTTTGGGTGAGAGAATAAGTACGGGTTAAGCCTATAATGGGGCTAAAGTGTAGATTCTCTAAGTTATGTATGTGTTTATTAAGAATTATCCATATACAGGCTGACCACTCATCTTTAAAGAAAAAAAAAAGTCAGATATAAATAAAAAACAATTTTTTTTTTAAATGTAATAAGTTAGAACTTAATGTTATATTCACGAATATTCGCCTATTCTATTCTAAAAAATGTTTAGATATGTGAAACTAACTCCGAAAAAACGAGTTATCAATCTTGAAATTGTATCCATTGAAAAAATCTGGCAAAAATGTACTTCACCCGCGCATTGAGAAGAAGCGTTCTCTCTATAATGTAGGGGACCTTCCCACAAGTCACCCTATATATTTTTTTACTGGGGGAAAGCACCCTCTAGGGCAGGGGAGGAGTTTAAAGTTTCCGATAAAAACGTAAAAATTGAGATTTTGACGTCATTAGAAAATATAAAGGCACCATTTGGAGAATGGACAGAGGGGATAAATACGCGTATTTTGATATATTACACGACCCCGTGTAGAAATTTGCATTTTTTATATTTTAGGTTATATTTGTTTGTAGATTAAGGAGGAGGGTTACAGCTGCTTTTTTTACTTATTCATTTAAAGGAAGATAGCCTTAGTATTGCCCTTACCCCCTAGATGGTGGTTTCCTCCACTAACAAAATATATGGGGTGACTCGGGGGAATTAGGTCCCCTAAATTATAAGGGCGGGCAAGAAAGCTACTGCTGAATGCGCCGGTAAAGTGCATTTCAACCAAAAATCTTATGTAGCGCGATAACGTCATAAGAATAAAAAAGCATATGAATCCGCAAAATGCTTGTGGATTAGTGTTGCTTATTATCAACAAAAATCTACATAAAAATAATAATAAAATGAGTGGACAGCCTGCATATAATATATTGTTACGTTGATAAAAACGAATTAATTAATTAATTTTTAAGAATCAATAAATTAATAATTTTCTAAAAGGATTGGTTTTATTATTCAAATTAAATAAATTATTAAAAACTATAAAATAGAATTTGAAAAAAAATCTTTTTCAAATTCTTTGAGCTTCTTAGGTGAAAGTCATTAAATAATGCGCCTTTGCCCCTACTTAATTTGGCACTCGATGATACTGCACCACATTGCGTGCACAAAATGCATACGGTGAAATGGCGGCAAGCAACATTCCGAAACCTAGCCATGGTCTATGGAATATCCATGCTATGGACGTGATGACAAGAGCCACCGAAAACGATAGTATAAAATTACCAGAAACTGGATGTACTGGATCTGGGGCTAGCGGGCAAAATAAACGATTTCCTGAAACTGAAAATTTCGGTTAGTGGGGCAAAGAAGAGCGTTCTTCTTACTCAATATACTTACGCAATAAATGTAACAGTTGTGATGTACAAGTTACGGCAAAAAATATTAAAAACCATCCTAAACATCGAAAAGACCATGTTGTAATTTTGTACGAATGATGAGCTGCCTTGAAAGCACCGGCCAATGTATAGTCACCGTCCAAAACGAGTAATATTTTCATATTAACACTTGAATCGTACGGAACAATTTTACCATTTTCCAATTTACCAATTACAGTGTACTAGCAAAATGGCAAATAAATTGTTGTTTTAAAAACCTTTAAAAATAATACTAACCGTTGATCCCTCTAGTCCGGCAAATGTAAATTGTATTCGAAGATCACCGATTTCTGGACTCCAGATGTCATTACAATGATAGTACAAACCTGAATGTAACTTAACCGACGGATCTTCTGGACGACTGTCCGAGGTGATGTCAATGAACTTGGTGATTTTTGATTTTATTTCAGCTCCTGCAAAAATAGTTGGGAGGATCCGATTTAATAATTAAATTAAATTTCCTTACCCAATTCATAATAACCAATATTAACGTGATCGGCAATTTGAATACGACTTTCCATGGGCATTTTTGTTGGATTATGATGACCATTACGAATGTAAAACCCAGACGAATCTATCAGTTTATCTTTCCAATCCATTACGTAGTAGTAGGTCTTGTCATTCTCTCGATCCACTGTAGCCATACTTTCACCAAATTTATATTCCCTAAGAATAAAATTAATTAATGTTTCCTAATCAAACATGCCCAAACCTAATTTACATTTCCTCTTCAATCCATTGATACATTTGAACGCGTCGTCTCAACTTAACAGCCAATACCTGGATGCCATAGTCAGGTTCGGTCAGTGGTTCCCCCGTTATGATCGTACCGGTCACATGAACCAGCCGTCCTTCGTACATTGTGTCTATTGGATCTTCTGCATTCACCGTTAAAACGTTATTGTAAGCCTCATCCAGCGATAGGGCATTGTTTACGGCTCTTCCCTAAAAATAAAGAACTTTAAAACTATAGACTCATCCCTAGTGGGATCAAACCTCATTCCAGAATAGAATTCCAATGCCAATAATATATAGAATACAACCAATGGCACAAATTAGCCAAGATCGACGTAAATGATCATTTAAATTCATAATTATTTTAACATTTTTTTTGTTCCTCGCTACCTACACAGCTGATGATATGTGGAATAATCTCAAAAATTGTAAATATTTTGATTTCGATTGTCAAAAACAGATGTGCAGCGCGGCGTGTGTGCGCGCCAAGAAAATGCGCGCGAATTTGCGGCGGCGGATATAAATTCCCAGTATATTTTGGGGATTTTGTATTTAAGCGGGCATTTTAAAGGAGAAAAACTCTTAATTTAGAAATTTTTCATCATGATGCTGAATATAATAATATATAAAATCTTAATAACAACTTATAATTAGGGTCGTCGAAAGAAATTCAGAGCCCGAGGAGCTAAACATTACGGGCCCCTAAAGACCTTGTCTATACACGCCTATATGCACGTGGACGCAGGTCAGTTTGTATAAAGTCTATATTTTTTACGTTTTGGTCGGTTGCTAAAATTAGCAACGAGTGGGAAGGCGCTGAACTCAGTCTAATCCCAGTCAAGGATATGCCTATAGAAGACCGAAGTCACGCATTTATTTTATTATTTTATATAAGATTGGAGATCGAGGCGGACAGGCTTCTCGGGTGTCTTCAGCGACAAGCCATAAATAAACCATATACAAGAATTAAAGCATACAACCAGTTTCTGCATACATGACACACTGCAACCAGAAAAAATTTCACATCCATAAAGAAAATGGAGAACCACTAAGGACTGCACAAGTTTGAACCTAATATGAGGTGGGAGGAACCCGTTAATAGCATATATTTATATTTATATAATTATTTTTTTAATTATTAAATAAGTTTTTTGAAAAATAAATCGCTTGAAAAAAAGAATCGTGTGAAAAAAACACTTTAAATTTATAAAATTACACAAATATGTGTAAAATATGACAACATTATTTTTTGTGTGTAAAATTTTTAAACTAAGACATAATGTATTAAAACAATATTTCTGTGTTAATTAGCACCGTCTTGTGTTAAAAAAATATATTTAATATAATAAATACACATGCCTGTGTAATTTACCACTTTATCGGGAATATTTTACACGTATCTGTGTAAAAATAAAAAAAGACATAATATACACATACTATTAAAACAAAAAAAAAACAAATTTCTGGTATAAATTAAAGAACTATCTAAGTTAATTTTACACAGAGCCGGCGCTGTGTATTTTAACACTGATTTTATTTGCAATCTGAAATAATAATAAAATTCTCTTTAATTGCCCAGAAGTCTTATCAAATTTTAAATTCGATATAATATCATGAAATTTTCGGAAATTCCCGTAGAATCTTAATAAATTTCTTTAAAAAAATTTAATTCTTTCTCCAGATTAAACACAAAATTTAAAAAAAATGTCGTTGAAAACTGGTCAAGATTTCTTCAATTTTTTTTTAGATTTTCTTGTACATATTATGAGCAATCTCACATAAATTTCAATTCAAATATCGCAATAAGCTACGACTTGTATGCAAACGTATACGTTGAACGTAATGAATTGCATTCATAAAAGAGAACCTATATGCATATACGTCCAACGTATACGTATATGCATGCAAGCCGTCTAGCTTTAGACTCCAACCTAAAATCTTTGGAAATGGATTTATCTGATTATTATCTTTTGTGGGCATGATCATTGATCAATGATCATATATGGTTAATATAACCAAAAAAGCTGCATGTCGTATAGGATTTCTTTTAGAAGGTCTAAAAAATATTTAAGTAAGGAAAATGTTGCTTTAATTTATAAAGCATTTATTAGGCCACTTCTTGAATATGATTCACATTTATGGGCTAGAGCACCAATTGCTTCTCGTAAATTTGTAGATAAAATTGAAATTAGGTGCGTTTAAAATTATAAACGACCCTGATATTACAAACACAATTGATTCACTTGAGCATCGTCGAATGATTGATGCTTTGTGCTTATTTTATGGATATTTTAATAAAGACTGGTATGAATGTGTGTAGATATATTTCAAATGACTAAAAAATATTAAAATAAAAAATTATTGCATATAAATTGATAATTTGGGGGCCCCTGACTCAAGGGCATTTGCCTAACTATGGCCTACAGGAAAATACGCCGCTGCTCGAAGGGCTAATAATGTTCATAGATATTCAGTCCTAATAGAATTTTCGAGAACAGATAGGCATTATAAATCTTTTATGCCTCGACCATCTCACCTTTGGAATTTACTTCTAAAAAGAGTATTCCCTCTATTCTATAATATTAATACCTTTAAACATCCAACGTCATTTTCATTGGGGGCAAACTTATCCAAATATTTGAGTTGAGTTTTTTTACTCGTTGTTTTTTCTCAACATTAAAATTATCAAAATGTATCGTTTATACTCGTTGAAACCGTATACGCGATCGAAAACTTCAAGTCCGTTAAGAACTATAGGGTGATCCCCTTGGAACTTGCTATTGATTTTTTCGGGGTCATATTTCATATTTGATCCATAGAAAAAAATCTTTTTTTGTCTTGGTTCTAACGCGATTTAATACGAAGAAAATAGTAATAGTCAGGTAGTGGCATGGATCACGAAATCTATGTAGACTAGTGTTATACGAGAAATGATATGTTAGTATATACCAATAATAATACTATTCATGGATGAAAAGAGCAATGTTTTAAAATCGCATGTTGTTACTTTTAAACAATAAATATATCAATTAGTTGGCAGTTGCATGAAATTTTAGAACAATGAAAATTAATTTGTATTTCACATAGGATAGATCTTTCCGCATCTCTTATGTTAACCGCATATAATATATACTTCTATGTTTTATGTACTTAATGCTTCATCCCTTTCGTGGTAATTATTAATGAATAAAAAAAATCATAAAAACAGTGTAATAAATAGTTTCATTTTCCGCATTACACATATATATTATAGTTATAGGTATTTATTACATTGTATATAGTAAAAGAATTGTAGAATTTTTATTTATTATATGGTAGAAAATTCTATTGATTTGGGTTTTCTTTCTGTTGGGTTTTTATCAATATAATAATATATGAAACATTTTTTTTATCGCGTGGTTAAATTCAATTTATTCTATAAATAAGCGAAATGTTTACGAAAATCTATTATTATGCATGGTATAGGTTCTTAACAATATAAAAAATCAGTGGCGAGCGCTGGGTCTGTGAAAAGTTTTGGTAATATTTAATGACAGTTATCATATATTTATTTTTAAAATCGGTAATTAATTACAATTTAAAAAAATCTTTTATACCAAATGACACACTATAGGGTTAAGGCTCATTTATTGACCACATTAAGCGACATTTTTACTTAGTTTTACTATATAAAATAATGGTTTCAACTTATTAT
>JANSTW010046880.1:0-13274 GCA_027564275.1 Diadocidia ferruginosa
CCTCAAAATACCACACAATTTGACAAATTTGCTATTATTTTAATAATGATGAGTGATTAGATTAGTAATCATAGTTACTGATTATTTTAGTGGTTGGTTGGTTAGTTGATATACTATAAGCGATACATGTCAAAATTTTAAAATTTACATATCAGGCAAAAAAACTTCAACGGACAGTCTAATATCGTATATTTAAATAGTTTAAGCATCATTATGCTGTTATAATTTTCCTTTCGTGCTAAAAATAATATGTTACAAAAAAGCTCCATTGTTTTATTTATACAACTACCTATATACATAATAATAGCGATACAATAATATTGTTCAAACTTACCAAAGAATTAAAATGGCCATGATGGTGGTCAGTCATGCCGTTCGACGTTCGTTGTATTGTAATGTCGTCATTGGTATAAAACTATAAAAAATAAAACAAGTAAATTGAGAACTCAATTTATCTACTACTGTATATTGGTAGAAATTTCAATAATAATATTGTTATTGAATCATTTTATTTCTCGAATTCTCTAAAATATCTAAATTTTTAGAAATAAATGCTCAATTTATTCGTATTTTTACTCTCCAGTTTTGCAAATATTAAATATATAAACTTGGACTATAGGCTATAAAATTAATGTCAGCTGCTATAATATACTGAATATTTTCAATGGTATTATGAAGCAATAAAAATTTAGTACGTTTCAATCCGGTTCAAATTACACAGTATTATTAGTCGTTTCAATAAATTATTTTTTTTACAAAATTTTTTACATTCCCTATATCGACGGCTCTAAGCATTCTGGTCTATCTACACTTTTAAAATTTTTACATGACGCGTAAAAAACCATTGGCCAAAGAAAAATCCCCCTTTGTCGGAGAGTGTTAAGGTGGTCCCAACAAAATATTTTTTTCTGGAGTTAGGGGTGGCAAAATCCCCTTAAGATGGGGGGTTAAAGGTTTTTAAAGTTTGTATGAGGAAATTATAAGAGTGGCCTATTTTGATGATATTACTTATAGAAATGATTAAGGAAGCCATCAGAAATTGTTTTTGTTTCGGACTTAGGTGGAGAATGTTCTCATTTAAGGTGCGAGAGGGGTTTAAAATTTTTATAAAAATAAAGAATATTTTGAATCTATATTTTTATAAATAATATCATCAAAATATGTCATACTTGTAATTCTCCCATACAAACTTTGAACCACCCCCCTTTAATTGGATTTGGCCACCCCTAACTCCTGAACAAACAAAATTTTTGGAGACCCCTCTAAAGAGAGATTTTTAAGGAACTGCACCGGTTAAGTGAACTTTCTCTAAACTATTTCTTTACACCCACTACAACACTGTAGATAGACGTTTATGCACGTTTTTGACTTAATCGGCAATCACAATTTATGGAAAATACCTACAGTAATATAATGCTTTAAATCCGTCAATATATAATATGTAGATATATTAACGTCTACAATCAATGAAACCGAAACGATATAGAACATTATTTAGACTGTGGTTTAAATATATTAGGGAACCATGAGAGATTTAAAAATTACAAAATATAAAAAAAACTTGTTGTTCTCACACAAAAAAAAAATTGAATAAAAGTATAGTATAATATATTGAACGTTATTTCAAATTAAAAGATGTTACTTATAAACTTAAGAGATATTTCTAAATAACTGAAAACAAACACAATCAAAACATTTATTTTTGTATAATAGAAGTGCATATAAATAACAGTGGTGACCGATGAAACCTAATTTATTTTTAACTATGACTATAGATTTTTTATATCCATTAAATTGCTCAAGTCTAAATTTTTCGATGCACAGTTAAATAAAAAGAAATGTGTATCGGTTGGTCCGTCTGTTCCAATAAATATTATTCACAATTTTACACCATTGAAAGAATTTTGTGTGGGACTGACTCAGTGTGGGACTGAATGAGTGTAGTACTGGCTGAGCATAGGACTGACTGAGCATGGAACTGACTGAGCATATAACTGACTGAGCATGGGACTAACTGTGTTTAAGACTGACTGTGTGGGACTTATTGAGTGTGGGACTTACTGAGCATGAGACTGACTGAACATGGAACTGACTGAACATGGGACTGACTGAACATGGGACTGACTGAACATGGGACTGACTAAGTGTGTGACTGACTGTGTTTGGGACTGACTGTGTGTGGGGCTTACTGAGTGTGAACATAAATGAGTGTGAGACTGACTTAACATGGGATTGATTGAACATGGGACTGACTGAGTGCGGGACTGACTAATTCTATGACTGACTGAGTGTGATACAGACTGAGTGTGGGGGGTGACTAAGTGTGAGACTGACTGTGTTTGGGACTGACTGAGTGTGAGACTAACTGAGTGTGGGACTGACTGAATGTGAGACTGAATGAATGCCGGACATCAATATAGCGATTGGCGACTATACCAATTTATTTCACCAATTAAAAATAACAACAATAACAATAAATAAAACTAAATTGACACTCGTACATGTGTACCTATTTTATTATTTTTGGATTTTTCCAAGACTTTTTATTTAAAAAAAATTGTTTAAATTTGGCGCTCAGCTGCTGATATGCTCGTGCAGTCTTACCTTCACGATCGTACCCTATTTGTTAAGTAAATGATGTGTTTTCGGTGTACCACAAGGTATGGTGCTAATACCCTACACTGTTTTCAATGCGTATCCATGATTTGCCAGATGTTGTGCAATATTCTGACTGTCAATTATTTGCGGACAAGGTTGTCTATCAAAAAATTCATTATAGATTAAGAAACACTGGCCTATAAATATGTGTGTTAATTTTATATTTTTATAACATTCAGGTAAAATGTATAATATACGATCGATCGTATACAAAAATACCAAACGAAAATTTTACTTATTTTCATACAAAACTCTCTATAAGAAACATAAGAGACAAAATAAAACGTTGAAAATATTTTATATATTATGGCTCTGTTTGTAGTTGTGGCAATATAATTACGATAATATTGTGTTGTGGTTCGAGCGTAACGTCTGTTTTAAAAATTATATACAGTTTACTCTACTGAATTTTTATTTAGCATTTTAGTTATCGAACAAGTTTGTGCCTCAACTAATCTGTGAATGAATTGTGCAAAAAATTATTTATTTTTTAACATAGTTAAATAACAAATTATATTGTTAGTTTAACAAAAAAAAAATTTATTGTGAAAGTGGTGTGCGGATTTGTCAATTTTATAAATTAGGTGTAAAAATTGTATTTTTACAAAAAAAAAATTAAGTAAGGTGAAATAATTCATATACTTGGGTTATATACGAATATAAGCGTTTACAACGCGAAAACTGTACATTGTGTTCGTATATACTATATAGTGTATAGAAAAAATATCGGTTATATAGAAAATTGCCAAAATGAAAGGCAGAACACAGAAAACACTTTATGTTTCATGGATTTGCACAATTTTAATTGTTTCATGTATGTTTGAAAGCATCGATGCAAGAAAATATTCGTCAAGTTCAAATTCCAGAAAAACTAGCAGTCCTAGCCGTAGTCAATCGGGTCATGTATCTAAACCAAGCCCCGACACCAACAACAAATACTCAGGCTCACATGCAGAGTTGTCTAGCCTAAGCTATGCGGGCTATAAATCGGCTCCAAATCCACCAAAAACTCAACAACAACACAATGTACAATCTGCACCACCAAGGCCACAACCTAGTGCACCCGAGCTACCTAAAACACCTGTAGCCAATCAAAACACAAAACCAGTAGGCTGGAACGTTCCAGCCGATAACGTTCAGAAACAAACTGTACACAATACAAACTCAGCTCCATATCCACAACAACCACAACCTGGAGGACTTCCATCATATTCCCAATATCCAACGAACAGTAATCATGGACCACCACCTGCATATTCGCCAACAAACACCAATGCTAACTCTGGATACGCTGCTCCACCACCCTATACGCCACACGCTAACGTACCACAGTCTCAATATCCAGGTAAGACGCAATTCCGTCAATTTAAATTAATTTAAAATGACTCATTTACATAAATTGATCAATTGGAAAATTATTTATAATCATTACGAATGTGTATCAATTTAAATAATAATTTTATTAAATAAATGTCACGGGGATTTTCCGAGAAAATGTTTCGCGCAATCATATAAAATAAATCTCGCGATTTGAATAATATGTACGTCTTTTAAAAATATCGCGCGAACTCTCTATCTATATAGTGTCGAACATACAAATAAAATAATTTAAACGCGAACGTAACTAATAATAACAATAAGTGAAAATATGTTTTACAAGCAAATTTAATATGAAAATTTACGGCCATAATAAATCAACAATATTTGCAATGATTCATTTAAAAAAATTCAATTATTATTATTGTTCAGACTAATAAAAATAATAAGATTTTTTTCTTTATTATAATTTAAAACCATCATCTTTGCAAATACATACGGTTTTGTTCATGAAAGTTCTTTAAAATTTTAAGAGATATTTTGTGTACACATATGTATGTATATTATACGTTACGTATGTACAATGTATACTGTACAATGTACATACATATATAGTACACAAGGTCTTGCCATTTCTCACATTGTCATACTTCGTGCTCAGTCAGATTTATATACCAACATACCCGCATGCAGAGTATATTGACAAAATAAACAAAAAAAAAATAAAAAAAAGTTGTTATGTTTTTTAAAAGTTTGTTACTATTTTTTAAATGCACTAAAAAGTAAAAAAATAAGTTAAAAAAAATAAGTCAGCATGATTTATTCACTCAGTAGAGAATTCCACAGCTTTATATCACCAACGAATAATGAGGGTTTTAAATGCTTAGAATGTTTTGGCAAGATGAAATTTTGAGTTTGATTTGAGCGAGCAAAATTAAAATTTTTCTAGAGATAGAGAGGTATTCGATATTTAAATAATTTATAAATAAACAGACATGATCTGAATTTATGTTATTTTAAAATTGAACAACCCAGAATAACATTTTGCTTGTCTCGCACACTATCATATCTCCTGAGATTGAAAACGTACTCATACAAGCATTAAAGGCCACACTAAATTTTTGTTTGCATACATAATTCAGCTCACCAAAAACCACATCACAATAAGTAAAATGAGACATCAACAAGCTTCTCACCAACAAAAGTCTCATCTTGAGTGGGATTAATTTGGAAATTTTCCAAAGTCTACGGAGACTTTTCCACAAATGGAACTTATATGGTCAATCTAAGACAAAGTGTTGTTGAAAATAACTCCGAGATTCCTTACTTTATTCATATAAACCATGTTCACACCGTGCAGAGAAACCCTAGACCAGTTTAATGTATCTAAGATAGGGTCACTGACTACGAGAAGTTGGCTTTCGGATGTGTTTAGCTTAAGGCTATTTGCATCAGACCAGCAACTTATGGAAATTTGATTAGAGTTAATAATGTTAATGATTCTATCACGATTCGTTACCACTCCAGTATATCTAATTTGTACGTCATCTGCAAACATTAGGCAGTCTAAAGAATCCAAATAAACAGATAAAATGTAATTTGAGGCAATGAAGCTCGGCAGATCATTTATAAAAAAAAAAAAGAGTAGTGGCCCAATAGCAGAATCCTGAAGTACACCACTCTTTAATCATAAAAACTGTGATTCAGCTCCATTCAAAGAAACAAGCTGTTGTCTTTCAGTTAAATATGATTTTACGAGATTTGCACCAGACAGCGAGAAATTAAATTTTTCAACAAGTTTATGGTACAGTTTAACGTGGCTGACACTATCGAACGCTTTTGAGAAGTCAAGAAAAACTAACACGCGCTGAAAAGCTTTTTATTCAAACCGTTTTGAATGTCAGTGGTAGTTTTAAGAAGAGCAGTGACTGCTACCGCTTACCGGCAATAGGCTGATGGGTCTAAAATCAGTACTTAGTTTCGTAATTTCTCTTTTTTGCTATAGGGTTCACTTTGGCAATTTTCCACGAATAAGGAAAATAAGATTGAGTTAAACGGGCATTAAAAAAATTGGTGATAAAAGGAAGCAACGACTGGTAGTAATTTTTTTAAAAATCGTAGATTAATACCATCGTGTCCAATCGCATTAGACTTTACCTGAAACTGAACTAATTACTTCGTGAAAAGAAACATTATTAAAATAAAAGCTATTCATAACCTAAGGAATCTTATTAAAGATATTATCCTCAATATTGATACATGTGAAATGTTTGTTCAATTCATCAACAGAAAATTTACATTGATTGGATGTTATGACATTTTAACTCCCAATTTGTTGACGTTTCTCCAAAGTACTTTAAATGATAATGATGAAATTTGACTTTGCTAGGTTAAATAGTTAAATTTAAGGTACCAAGTTTTTCGAAAAAATCAGAAAAACGCAATATTTCCCAGCTCTGTAACTTTTGAACGGGGCGTGTCAGAAATTTGAAAAATGTTTTTTTTTATTAAATCTTTTATTACAACAACATTTTTTGGAAAAAAAACATTTTGGAAAACTACCTATAGGTCTTTTTTAAAAAAAATGTGATGTATTATAAAAGGCACTTAGCAAATATTGTATAGTGGAAAGACCTGTGCGCGATATGAATGTCAGAAAAGGTCAAAAAACAATTTATATTTTTTGTTGCAATTGATTTTTGATTTTAATAAATAATTGAGGGGCTACTTGTAAAAACTAAATAATTCACATACAAACTTTCAGGAAATTTTTTTCATCATTATCATCTTGTCCTTTACTCCTAGACGTGGGAGCATAGAGCATCCACAAATATCCGCCATCACACTCTATTTCTTGCCAATTCTTCGAGGTCACGCCATTCCTTTCCCTCAGTTTTGACTTCCTGCAATGATGTTCGACGTCACGAAGCCTGGGGTCGGTCAGGTCTGCGTTTACCTTGTGGGTTTCACGGTTTTCCTCGGTTTTCGCATAGTTTGTCCAATCCAATTCCTTTTACTATGCATTATCAATGCTTAAATTTTTTCAACATCTTTTTCACTCCACAAATCTTCATTTGTTATTAATATTACGGCTGGATAAAATATTTTTAGAATTCGTCTCAGACATTTGATAACGAAAATTTGAAGGCATGTATTTATAGAGATGGTCATTTTCCGAGTTTCGTATATAATATAATAAAACGAAGAGACAATTTGTTTTAAATATTCTAATTTTCAAGTTTTTTGGGATCTGTGGGAACCGCCAAATGTTGTTTAACATTTCGACACAGGCCCGAATTAACCCTAAGGCAAAATAGGCACTAGCCTAGGGCCCGGCGATTCGGGGTCCAGGTAGGGTGGATTTTTTTATATTCTTATTTTTAAATAAAGCAAACATCTCAAAAAATAGGTTGTTCTTAGAACATTTTAGAGGGAAATAAAATGGCTGTGCGGTA
The DNA here is from genome assembly GCA_027564275.1 of Diadocidia ferruginosa. NCBI lineage: Eukaryota > Metazoa > Arthropoda > Insecta > Diptera > Diadocidiidae > Diadocidia > Diadocidia ferruginosa. The sequence continues at coordinate 7,431 of JANSTW010046880.1, forward strand.
AAAGATTCATTAGTTTTTATAGTCTATAGACTCTCTAGATGTTGGATTTTTTCGTTGTTTAGTATAATTATTTTAAAAGTGACGAAGAAGATGTTCATGGTATTATTTATTTCTACCAAAACGGCACTGATAGAAAACTTTTTTCGGATGTTCATTTCCACGATTTTAAATCCACATCCTGGGGTTACAAGTTACAACAAAACTATTGTAAACGCCTTACTCTCTCTCTCTCTCTCTCTCTCTCTTATTATATTATACAAATAACATCATCAACATTCAAAAAGATACATCATACAGAGTGATTATATCTTTTAAAATGAAAACTCAGTTTTACATTCGCATTTTGCTCAATTAGCGAAGATATTTTATAGTACAAAATATTCGAAAATGTTCTAAACATTTCTGAGGGCCCGAATATGAGAATCTGCCTAGGGCCCGGAAAACTTTTAATCCGGCCCTGTTCCGACAGCTTGCCGCGCTTTTTGAAATCGGCTCTTAGGATATTATAATATCAGTGGTTATTTACAAGAATGATTTAGAAAAACAAGTAGGAACTTTAAATTTTTGAAAGAAATTGTAATATATAGGCCATACGAGCGTCTTCTAAATTCTAAATATTTTAATAAAACGAGACTTAAGGAGCAAAGCTTTAAGTTTAGTATAGATATAACATAGTTATATGAATTGTTAAAGCTTCAATTGCTTCAGTATAACAATAATATGTTCAGTTTAACCTCTATTTAAGGAATTTAATAATAAGTACCTAACATAAATAATATATAATAGAATATTAGATTTCATGTCATGAATATTGTCGTGTGTTTGGTAATAGGGCATATCTGACAATTGTTCACCAATAGCATTTTTTATACATCACATTCTTCAACTTTTGCTTAACAATTTGGATCTAGTCATAATGTCCTTTACTTCAAAGCAATGTAACATAGAGACTATTTTGTCCTCTGCTCTTTCCGATACTATGGTTCTCTTAGATATAAAAATACAAACATTTTTAAAATATCAGATGTACCCTACTGCAGATCATACGATAATACTCACTTGAATGTTATAATATTTACCAATTTCAATTGAATTAAATTAGGAAATGTCTATTTCTTTAATTATAATAATGATGATGCTTTATAATTTGTCTTTATAGTACAATAAAATACCACACTATAGTGCACATAAACCATTTCTATGTGAAATACAAACTTGTTGTATTAATATCTTTATTATATACGTAGCTTAATAATAATTAATTAAACTCTGTTATTTGACACCTAACTATCTGTATATATGCATAATTTCTATATTACTTGTATATAAATAATATAAATTAGTAAATTACGATTATAGTATACTAGAGAATGCTCTGTGCACTTGCACGCAATTGGATTTTGGAAAATTTTACTAAACCGTATTCAATTTGGTCTTGCCTTCTAGAATTATTACTTCTTTTATGTCAATTAGACAGTGAACTTAAATGTATTTGCCATAATGCTATATAGTTTTTCCTAACAAAAATTTCAAAATCAGACAATTTTCAGAAATGTCAATAATATATTCTAGATGATGCAATAGATGACGCACATCTAATGTGAAATTCTTTAAAATAACTGCGTACATATAAAAAGTTGGCTAGACCTTGTGTATTATATTAAAAATTGTTTAAATATAGACTATTAATAGGTCAACAATGGATATCAAATTAATTATTAAATAATATTTTATTTTGGACTAATGTAGATATTGATAGTTGAGAATATTTTATGAATATAATTATGTCTCATCATAGTCTGACTTTTTCTAGGTAAACTGTAGTCTGTAAAGTCTATACATCGTAATTATAAATTTTCTATTGAAATTACGTCAAAAAATATTGATTTCGCTTTATAAACTTCATACCATTATATGTGTGGGATTAATTTGACCATTACTCATCGGTTTTCTTTTTCTTTTTATATGGGAAAATGTAATAATTCAATTAAATGTAATTATAATATATTTATACTAAATAAATAGGCAAAAAAATTGTTTTATTTTGTTATATGTTAAAACCCTACTGCGGAATTACGGTTTACTTAACTCATATATAGCGCAATTATTATAAAAAAAATGTTTATTTTAGCTAAAATTCTATAAAGCTATATGACAAGCATGCAAGTTTTTTCTACTCGAAATAGGCTTATCATGTCTAGACGCCTGTGGCGAGTATTTTATAGAGATGACGTTTTTAATTTAACATAAATTTTCTTTTTTAAAATGTATAATAATATATTTTACCGATTCAGTTATTTGAGATATAGACACATGATATCGATAAGATATCCATTGGATATTTTTATTTTTTAGATATCTAGCATATAAATATATGATATACGATATAAATAAAAAATATAAATGTTTCTAGATGATATCAATAATACCAGATTTTGTAACTTATAATTAACTGCAAGATATCGAAAGTATATAGAAATCAAGATTTTAAAATAAAAAGTAAATAAAATGCATTTTATGTAAATATTTAAAAACAGTCTAATCGGTCTAATTAAAGGCAAAGTTTTTCTCAAATTAATTAATTGGTCGGCCAGAACAAAGCGTATACCTTTCTTCGTCCAGCCTCAAAAATATGTTTGTAAACAAATAAGTCATGGAGTAAACTCAGCACCTAATACTCGATTCGAGACCTACGTTCCATCATTAGTATGGCTGAAAATCTCCACAAAATTATTTACATATATTGCTTTATCGAATTTAAATCGAAATGACAATTTTTTGTGAATAGTGGGCTTTAGTAATACATCGTGATTGCAGCGATATCGACAAGATATCTTGTAGATAAAGAATATTTGTATATTTTTAAGATAACTATGATGTCAGTACGATATCAGAATTTTCATTGACATATAATTTAATGTACAGTTACTTATATTATGTTAAAAAGGGATATTGATTTTTCATCGTGTATTACCACATAATTTTTACATTTTACACTGTTAAAACCACAGTTCACACCCATTATAATCAGCAGATTTATTGTTTTTTCCATGAGAAGAAAAGCTAATTTCCAGGCGAAACATTATTTTTGTAGCAACACAAAATCAGCCATATTTTTTCTCTATGATACAGTAAAGTTCTCGCGTTTTTTTTTTTTTAACGAACATTTTATAAATATCAAACTAATTTCTAAATTTTTTTCTTTATAGGACACGCTGGTGCCTATCCTGCAGCCGGTGGTTATCCAGCGGGACAAGCCTATCCAGCTGGACAATCATATCATCCCGCTGGTCAAAGTTATCCAGCCGGTCAATCATATCAACCTGCTGGTCAAGGTTATCCTGCTGGTCAAGCATACCAACCAGCTGGTCAAGGTTATCCTGCTGGTCAAGCATACCAACCTGCTGGTCAAGGTTATCCAGCTGGTCAAGGTTATCCAGTCGGACAATCATATCCACAAGGTTATCCTGCAGGCGGTCAACCAACCGTTAATAATTATTATCCACAACAACAGCAAAAATCTGGAGGAAGTGGTCTTCAAACAGCACTGATTGCTGGTGTTGGTGGATTAGCGTTGTACGGAGCTCTCAAACCAAGTGAACAAAAAACCATTATTATTCATGAAAATGGAAAAGCTGATGAAACTCCAGCTGCTGTAACTGCAGCTCCGGCTAGTACCACAGTTGTAGATCCAGCTAATCCAGCTGCTGCTCCAGCACCAGTTACACCGGTACCACTTGCTCCATTCCCTGTCGATCCAAATGCGCCTGTTGCACCTGGTGCCCCTGTTGCACCCGTAGCACCTGGTGCACCTGGAGCACCTGGAGCACCTGTAGAAAATACAATGGCTGGCATTCCACCATATTCTGGACAACCACCAGTTGATCCAATGGCACCAGTTCCACCAGTTAACACAATGGCCGGCATTCCTCCATATTCTGGTCAGCCACCAGTTGACCCAATGGCTCAAGGACAACCACCAATGGATCCAATGGCACCAAATCAAACCCCGTTAGCTCCACTTCCAGGTCAACCACCAATGGATCCAATGGCACCAAATCAAGCACCATTAGCTCCTTTCCCTGGACAACCACCAGTCGATCCAATGGCAACACCTATGCCCGGTCAACCTCAAATGCAAGATAGTACAACCGTACCATTGGCACCGTTTCCATCAGAACAGCCCATCAATTCAGCTGCAGTAAAAACCGTAGATGCCATTCCATTGGCCTCTAATGGCAATCATGCTCCACTAAAAAGTGCAGTTTCTTCCTTGTACACCGTTAACAGTCTATTAATTTCTGTTGTTATTGTCCTAGTCACGAAATTCATCTAAATTGTATCACCACAAGTTACCTGATTTTTTTTTTATATTTTATTGTTGCATAAAAAACGTTAATACTCACGTAAAAAAGAGCAGTTCATGATTATATATTAAATATTTTAATAATGTCCAGTTTACACTTCAAGTTTTTTTTTAATGTCCTTATAGGATTTTGTCTAAAAAAATTGTTACACACAATTATTAAAAAAAATAATTTGAATTAAATAAATTGAATTGTAAAGCAAAAAATGTTAATCAAATGCATTTTTCAAGACAAAAACTTAAGGAAACGCGTATGTTAAAAAAATGTAGTGTAAATTGGTCATGTACAAAACTAAAAAAGAAAAAACTTTTTAAAAAAAATTATTTCAAATATGTAAAAAATATACAAAAAAAATTGCTAAAATACTTTTAGCTTTTAGTTTTAAAATCGATTAAATTCTTTAGCTTGAACATCGCGTAGCTATAATAGTTTATCTTTGTCAGAAAGAATTCAGGTTTTTTTTCTTCCAATCAAAAATATTTTGCTGTTATATAAAATATACAAAGAAAAATACATAAGCTGATAAATAAAAATATTTACTAAGAAATGTTTCTATATATATTCGTAATAATTATTATTATACAATGTTTGACCTATCTTATCAAAATTTTATTAAAATGCGGGTTTTCTTATATAAATATATAAAATATCTTTATACTATAAAATACTCAAATACTCAAATAAAATTCAAGCTTACCAAAAGACGTTCTGTGAAAAATATGTTTGTTTTTTAAATTTGCATATATATAAATATTAACAAGTATACATAAACAAGGCCATTTAAATAAGAAAAGATGGACTTTATTTTAAAGTATATATAGAAATCAAATACCATTTTATGTATAGCACCAGTTTTGTAAAATATTATAATAAACGCAAATAAAATTAAATATATGAAAAATATTCTAAAAGATTCTCAAATTATTATGAAAATAAAATTATTTATATACAACACAACACAATAATAATATGCAAACAATTATTATCTTTTACTTATATAGTTTTGTTTCAATAGCCGATAAAGTTTTTATTTTGAAAAAAAATATTGACGATGATTTCATTCAATCATATTTACAATTTAAATTGATCGCCTTCGTACTTTAGGCAATTTTTTTTTTAAATAATACAAATAACTAATAAGCAATTAATTTAAATTGTAAATAAAAAGTCTTATTTTATAATAATTCTGATTCATCAATACCGAACATAATAGTGTGGTCGTTGCAAAACTTAAAAGCTTGATGCTATTTGCATATAGACAAGCATATACTATATAAATTTTTGGTTTATTAAAATAGCAAAAGCAAAAAAATATTTAAATAAAAACTAAAAAACTAGAAATATCTGAAGCAATAATATTTATAATAGGAATATTATCTTTATCGACCGAAATTTCTTAAAGGTTTCCAAGATTTTCGAGCTTAGCGGTCTTATTTATTTAAATTAAAACAGTTTAATTTTAAATACTTTAAAATCT